>JAQQXO010000364.1:0-33305 GCA_029852735.1 Persea americana
ACCGCCGGCCGACTGGTATTGCAGAAGCAAGCGACTTTATCATCGACATCCGAGAGTACGACGTTCCCTACCATGTGCGCGTGGCGATCGACCTGGACATCCGCATCGGAAAGTGGTACAATGTAGACGCTAAGCACGGTCGCATCTCCCTGAGTTGCATTGAGGAACGGCTTCAGCGCGCTGACCCTATTGTTCTGGCATTTGACATTGAGACAACGAAACTCCCTCTCAAGTTTCCCGATTCCACAATCGATCAAGTCATGATGATCTCATACATGATCGACGGACAAGGTTTTCTCATCACCAATCGAGAGATAGTATCCGAAGACATTCAGGATTTTGAATATACGCCGAAGCCTGAGTATGACGGACCTTTTCTGATTTTCAATGAACCCAACGAGGAAGCAGTACTAGAGCGCTTTTTTGCCTGCATCAAAGAGGCAAGACCGACAATCATCGTAACCTACAACGGCGATTTCTTCGACTGGCCCTTTGTCGAAGCACGAGCGAGCGTTCACGGTATCGATATGTACCAAGAGATTGGTTTCAAGAAAAACAGCGAGGACATTTACGTTTCCACGCATTGTGCTCACATGGACGCCTTTGCCTGGGTGAATCGAGACTCTTATCTGCCGCAGGGAAGTCGAGGTCTCAAAGCTGTCACCGTTGCGAAGCTGGGTTACGATCCTGACGAACTAGATCCTGAGTTGATGACTCCTTACGCTGCAGAACGTCCACAAACCTTGGCTGAGTACTCAGTCTCTGATGCGGTAGCAACGTACTACCTGTATATGAAGTACGTGCATCCCTTCATCTTTTCGCTGTGCACTATCATTCCGCTGGGACCGGATGACGTTCTACGCAAAGGCACTGGAACGCTGTGTGAGATGCTTCTTATGGTGCAGGCATATCAGAAAGAAATTGTCCTACCAAATAAACACGTGCAGCCACGCGAATCTTTCTGGGAAGGCCATCTACTGGAGAGTGAGACATACGTTGGCGGGCACGTCGAGAGTATTGAGGCTGGTGTCTTCAGAAGCGATATCCCAACTCACTTCAATGTCGACCCTCAGGCAGTTGATGAACTACTTCATGACCTCGATGCTGCACTGAAGTTTTGCATTACCGTGGAAGAGAAAAAGTCGCTCGACGATGTTGACAACTACGAAGAGGTCAAAGAGCAGATCCGCACTCAGCTCGACTATCTGAAGGCACATTCCACTTGCATTGAGAAGCCCTGATTTACCATTTGGACGTAGCTTCAATGTACCCCAACATCATGACAACCAACCGCCTGCAACCAGATAGCATGATCGACGAGGCCGTGTGCGCTGCATGCGACTTCAACCGTCCAGGGAAAACCTGTGACAGAAGACTTCCTTGGTCGTGGAGAGGGGAGTTTCTACCCGCTAAACGGGATGAATACAACATGATCCGACATGCGCTGGAAAATGAAAAGTTTCCTGGCAAAGGACCCAATAGTCTTGCGCGGGCCTTCCAAGATCTGAGCCTTGACGAGCAAACATCCCTTGTTAGAAAGCGTTTGACTGACTTTAGCAAGAAAATCTATCACAAGATCCATGATGCGCGAACAATGGAAAAAGAGGCCATCATCTGTCAGCGAGAGAATCCGTTTTACGTCGATACCGTGAAGAACTTTCGAGACCGACGATACGACTTCAAAGGCAAGCAGAAAGTATGGAAGGGCAAAACCTCAGAGCTTGAAAAATCAGGTGCAAGCTCATCTGATATTGAAGAGGCAAAGAAGATGATTGTGCTTTTTGACTCTCTACAATTAGCTCACAAGGTCATCCTGAACTCGTTCTACGGCTACGTCATGCGAAAAGGTTCGCGATGGTACTCCATGGAGATGGCAGGCGTCACCTGCTTGACAGGAGCCCGAATCATCCAGATGGCCCGACAACTGGTCGAGCGCCTTGGTCGACCCCTCGAATTGGATACCGACGGCATCTGGTGCATTTTACCGGCCACGTTTCCGGAGAACTTTACGTTCAAGCTCAAGAACGGCAAGAAGATGACTATTTCGTATCCTTGCGTTATGCTGAATCACCTCGTCCACGGCAAATTCACCAATCACCAATACCAGGAACTAGTAGATCCGGCGACCTTCAAGTACGAAACACATAGTGACAACACAATCTTCTTTGAAGTTGATGGTCCTTATAAAGCCATGATATTGCCAACCTCTAAGGAGGAGGACAAGAACTTGAAGAAGCGCTACGCTGTGTTCAATGACGACGGTTCGCTGGCTGAACTGAAGGGATTTGAGGTGAAGCGCCGCGGTGAACTCAAGTTGATCAAGATCTTCCAACAACAGATTTTCAAATTCTTCCTTGAAGGATCGACGCTCGAGGAGACATACGCTGCAGTAGCCAAAGTCGCGAACAAGTGGCTGGACGTACTGGACTACCGTGGGTCGACTCTTGCGGATGAAGAGCTCATCGACTTGATTTGCGAGAACAAGAGCATGACAAAGACGCTGGAAGAGTATGGCGCTCAGAAATCTACTGCCATCACCACTGCGAAACGTCTGGCTGCGTTTTTGGGTGATCAAATGGTCAAGGACAAGGGGCTGAACTGCAAATATATCATCTCGTCACGACCACGAAATGCGCCAGTCACTGAACGGGCCATACCTGTTGCAATTTTCTCGGCAGAAGAATCTGTCAAGAAGTTCTTCCTACGCAGATGGCTCAAAGAAGACCCTGGCGACATGGATCCGCGTACCGTCATTGACTGGGGCTATTACATGGAACGCCTGGGTTCCGTGATTCAAAAATTGATCACCATCCCGGCAGCCTTGCAGAAAATTAGCAACCCTGTACCAAGGGTTGCGCATCCCGAATGGCTAGATCGCAGGATCCGTACGAAAGACGATGCATTGAAACAGCAGAAGATGACAGACATCTTCGCGAAGAGACCACTCGCTGAACTGGATGCCAACAAACTGAATCAACGTCCTGCAGGCGATATGGAGGATTTTGGAGCAACTCCGATGTCTAAGCTCAAACCCGCCACAGCTGCGATAATCGTCAGTTCTCAAAAACGTAAGACGATAGATCCGGTGCCAGTCCCTGCGAATCCCTACGATAGTCCTGCCCAGGGTTATGCCCTCGATAACGGAAGATTATGAAGGATGGTTATTGTACCAGAAAAAGAAATGGAAGATCCAGAAGGCCGCGCGTAAACGACGAAGGCAATTATTCGGCGAGAAACGCGCAGACGCTACAGATGCAATCGGGACATTCTTCCGAAATCAGGCGGAACTTCTATACACAACATCATGGCAATTACTCGACCTTCGTGAAACTCAAACGCCGGGAGAAGTTCTCGCCTTCATACTCATTGACAAGAAGGTACACCAGGTGAAGCTGATTGTGCCACGTACGGTCTACCTTAACTGAAAGAAGACGAACTCCCTGACATCACAGTAAGCGGCGTTCATGCTGAAAAGGTCGTCAATCACACTCTCCCTAATGGCCACCCATCAACGCATCTGTTCAAGCTGTCGATGTCAGAACAGACATATGTCAAAGAAGCCAACTTGATCTCCATGCTCTTCAGCCACCCTAGCGTCGAAGGCGTGTATGAGAAAGATATACCGTTGAATGTCCGCGCGATGCTTGAGTTAGGATGCGTATGTACATTCGACGAAAGCCAACGCGGTGTACTTGGGAAAGGGCTAGAACACGGCTTCAACCTCTCGTCACTGCGGGCTGTTCCCACTCAGCAACCGTACCTGAGAGACGCTTCCCTCAGCTATCTTGCTCTATATCAGATCAGCGCCGGCGAAAGACAGATCTATGCTCTCTTCTCCTCCACCCAACCAGAGGCAAAAATTGTCATCCTGAATCGAGCCAGGAGCGAGCAAGGAATGCCCAACGTCGATCGACTGTACTCGGAAATGTTAGCTGCAAAATTTCAAGAGTCTAATGGTCAGCCATGGCAAGTGTCGATCACATACCAAGAATCTTTACGTATCAAGACAGTCCAAGTCACGACGCAGCGTCGCGCCTTGCAGGAATTGGGCGACGCCGTCAAAAAAATCCAGAAAGAGGAGACCGCCCCAATCATGCTCGTGTTACAATCACACAACGCCGAGATGCTCGTTCATGACCTGCCAGTCCTGGAAAACTTTCCGATGCTCCGATTGAGACCCAATGAGACGGATCGACAGCTGCCTCCTTTAGGCGGGCAAGCTTTTGTCGCCAAACGCCTGCTCAGCCACTATCTCGATCTTGGTCTGTGGATCACCCACCTGCTGGAGTTCGCCAGATACGGGAACGTGCCCCTTTGTAATCTGGAAATGGACGACCCTAGATTTCTGATCGACATTGCATACGCTCGACGGCTTCAGAAAGAGCGGGTTATCTTGTGGTGGTCTCAGGACGCCCGACCTGACCACGCGGGACACGAACGCGACGACATCCTCAGCTCCATGGAAGTCGTAAACATGCCTTCAGTTAATAACCCAGGCACGTACTCTTCTGTCTGTATCGATC
The DNA here is from genome assembly GCA_029852735.1 of Persea americana. Classification (NCBI taxonomy): domain Eukaryota; kingdom Viridiplantae; phylum Streptophyta; class Magnoliopsida; order Laurales; family Lauraceae; genus Persea; species Persea americana. The sequence goes on from JAQQXO010000364.1 coordinate 4,524, forward strand.
TGAGCATCAAGAACCTGGCTATCAACACCATACTTTCGTCCGCGGTACTTAACCAAGCTGAGGGTAGTGACCCGCTTGGAATTTCAGGTGCAGGGCGCAAGAAGATGCACTGGATGAGACAACGCAGACCATTCAGTCTGAGAATGCATTCGCTGCTGCAGGCATCAGCGCGCTGCGAGACATGGTTCGATCATGGTGGCAGGAAGCCTGCAATGGATCTGGCGCAAGTTCCATGGCAGATATCCTGGTGCAGCACCTGGTGCGATGGGTGGAGTCGCCCAGCTCACATTTGTACGATCGTAACCTGCACTACTACGTCCAGATCATGTCGCGAAAAGCGTTCCAGCAGCTGATGTCCGAGTTCCGACGCGTCGGCTCGCACGTCGTGTTTGCCAACGCAGGTCGCTTGCTTTTGCAAACTTCCAAAGCCGAGGTCGGCAATGCATTCGCATACAGCCAATATATTCTCCAGACGATCAGCACCAAACCTGCCTTTCATTTCCTGGATCTGGCCATCGCTGAGTACTGGGATTATTTAGTCTGGTATGATGAATTCAACTACGGGGGCAAAGGATGTACGGAGGTTGTCGAGGCAGAGAACCAGACTCTGACGACCATCATGCATTGGCAAATGGCAACCTTCCTTCCACCGATCTTACAGCCTGAGTTCAACCAATGGGTGGTTGAGTATATCGACCTGATGCACCGCAAGAAGAAACCTAGCGCAGCAAGTCTCATGAATGGCGAGTTGCGAGCCACCCAAATACCTCCTCACGCCTCAGCCCTCTCCTCCGAAAAAGACGATCAAACCACTCCAGGCGACATCCTCGCACAGTCTCTTTCTAAACCCCTCCTAAAGCAGATTCACCACCTCATCCGCCGCCAACGCACTGAAGCACAGCACGCCGAGCTTCTATCAGACTGGACCTTCCCACGCGTACCGGGGGCCCACTTGAATCCCCAAAATCCGGTCTTGGAACTTGTTAAGTCCCTCATGCAAGTGCTAAGTCTTGACAAGACCATCACTCTCGAAGCGCGTCTCCTCCGCAAGAACCTCCTCAACCTCTTCGAGATACGCGAATTCAGCGCTGACGGCGCATTCATCAACCCCAGTGCGTCGCTGTGCATCAAACAGCTCAGCTGCGCAGAATGCTGCGTGCCCAAGGACATTGACCTGTGTCGCGACACAGAGTTGCTTGCAGCTGCACCTCCGGCAGTGCGGACTCGGCCGAGCCCAATGGCCACAACCACTCGACTACTACCCCGAGACCCCTTCTCCCGAAATGCGACAACTGCGCGGCCCTCTTCGACCGGCTCGCCGTCGAGGAGCGGCTCCTCGCCGGACATCACGAAGCTCGCGACGCAGTGGATGACGCAGGATCTCAAGTGTCGCAAGTGCGCTCGCATCCGGATGAACGACTTCATGGATCACTGCGCGTGTGCGGGCGAGTGGACGACCACGCTCGATCGCGCGAGCATGGTCGCGGATGTGAAGCGGTATACGGGTGTGGCGCGCTTCTATGGGCTGAGGATGTTGGAGAGCGTCGTTGAGGGAATCCTCGTGTGAACAGCGGTGGATCGGGCAGGGGATCGATGCTCATGAGGCATGTCCTTTTCATGTACGGCGTTTAGCGTCGTCCAGCTCCTGGGCTTCGCAGGGGTATTGCAGCTCTGTTTGGCGGTCATGTTTTGCATTTGAGTTTTGTTCACATCTTGCATATATCGTCACTGCGAATCATGATGCATTGCTGTCTAGCGAATCAATATTGAGGTCAACTACAGTAAATCTTCACCCACTGAGTCCCAAAGATAGACCGATTGTTAACGGGGTGCATCCTACCCGCAGGTCGTGGTTTTTCTTCCGAGGCGATCTTCTATAACCTTAACATGAGTACTCGTGAACGCGGTGATTCAGAAGTCTCTGGCAAACATATGTTGATCGAATCACTGAGGCACATGCCAGTATATCGTCATTGTCCAGGGATAACAGCCCATTTACACACATTTTGGAACTCGAGCTTCATATACCCGCTTGTGTATGACTATTGAGTCGCATTGAATGCGAGCTCACGTGATTCTTGTCCCCGATACGGCTAGCTCTCTGCCCCAGAGACGGGAGCAGCCGCAGTGCAAGTCCGGTATCTCCGCCCTCGGCTCATCGCCTGCAACCTCCTGACTGCATCACCGCACCTCATCGTCTCTCGCCAGAAGAGGCGTAAAAGGACGTCTCTGGCTGTACAGTACTGTACACTCACCGCGTCGATGGCTGGGTGAGAGCTGTGCTGTTTGCCGTGGACCGACAATCTACGCTTGGCACGCAGTCAGGGCGATGTAATAGGTGTCCTCAGACCGCACGCGGCACGCTCCAACCCCCAACCCCTCCCTCGCCTTCCGCATTCCCCCAGCCCCATCGACATGTGCATTTACATCGTCGTTGACTCCTCCCGTCCTGCTGGTCACTCCTCGTATCCATCACTTGACCGTCTCCGCATTTGGTGGTGTTTGGTACCGCCTAGCCACGTAGTCAGCATCTGCGACACCGAGTCTAGCTACCTAGCTGCGCCTGACCTGCGCTCGGCGCATTGGCGTCGTTCAGTACGTAGTTCCATCTCGAGTGTGAGAGAGAGAGAGAGAGGTTGAGGCTCTGTGTGCCCTTCCTCTTTGCATCCACGAGTCCTGCTGTTTGCTACCCGCTTTCTTGTCATATCGGCGCGGATTACGTTGCGTTGCCCTGTTCTTCATCCTGGACGGGTCAGTGTCGCCACAGCCGCGGGAGCTCCCGCTCGCACCTACGAAGTGAAGCTCGCCAACCACGACTCGACGCTCTCCAGAGCTTGCGCGTACACTGACAGCACAACTCCCTACCGCCTGGCAAGATGGTAGGGAGGACGCGCCGCGTGCGGCTCATTGTCGCTGCGGGCGCCGTGTTTTTGGTGTACTTCCTGTTCAAGAGCACCCTCTCCGCTCGCATCAACAGCGCGTACAACTACTACAAACAGAGCGCGATACAGGCGAGCATCGATGCGAAGACATGGGAGCCCGTCCCCGATGACCCCGAACGAGTGCTCGTGGAGTGGGCGTGGGAGCCGCGTGCCTTTCAGCCCGCCACACACATCTTAGGTCCCGCGCCGTTTGCCATGGATCAGAATGAGCCGCAGGAGGCAGAGGCTACCGCCTCGTCGACTGCTGTCGTTGCAGGTGATCCATGGGCCCCGGCCAGAGCGGCGACCACCACTGCCAATCATGAACATGCAAAAGCCGCGGAAACTTCAGAGGCGTTGCTGCCGCGAATCACCAAAGTACTGGGATTTGAGCAGGATCCTATGTTGGAGTACGAGGTCGACGAGTCGAGACACCCTCCAGAACAGGGCCCTTTGGCCACGGCGACGGCCCGACCGACCAGCGTCCGTTGGATCAAGCATTCGGAAAAATATCCCGTCTCCACAACCATCTCACTACCGACGGGTAGTCCAAGCCCGATCCCATTGATTCAGCATTCGAAGCGAGCTACAGCCGCCACCGAGCGCTTGACGGCAATCAAAGAGGCGGCGAAGCATGCCTGGAAGGGCTTTCGGGAGAGGGGCTGGGGCCATGATGAGGTCAAGCCGGTTGAAGGCGCTCCTCGAGATTCATTCAACGGGTGGGGCGCCACCCTGATCGACTCGTTGGACACTCTGTGGATCATGGGCATGCGCGAGGAATTCGATGAGGCGGTTGCGAAAGTAGATGAGATCGACTTCAGCACTTCCACACGCGACGACATTCCGGTCTTCGAGGTGACCATCAGATATATGGGTGGACTGCTAGCTGCGTACGACGTGTCAGGGGGCAAATACCAGTCCCTGCTCGACAAAGCAGTAGAGCTCGCCGATCACTTGTTCGCCGTCTTCGACACTCCGAACAGGATGCCCATCACATACTACCGATGGAAGCAGGACCCTGACTCAGAGCACGAGCAGAACCATCGTGCCAGCACGAACATCATCTTGGCTGAGCTGGGGTCTTTGAGTATGGAATTCACCAGACTGGCGCAGTTGACTGGAAATTCGAAGTATTACGATGCGATTGCCCGCGTGACCGACGCATTTGAGGCGTGGCAGAACAACACTCGTCTGCCAGGCATGTGGCCTGTGCGATTCGACGCCAGTGGTTGTATGAAGCCCGCCGCGATCGCCGCCAACTTGACAGTATCAGATCCTGCACCGGCGGGCGCTGCAGGCGGTCTTGACTCTCTAGGCGCCAATATCAAAGCACCTGGATCTAAAGATGGATACGATCCCATGTCGTCATCACCGACAACATCCCTCAGCACAAGGCTTCACTTGTCGAGATGGAGGATATGGTGGCGAACCGACAACCAGGGATCGGCAAAATCGAAGCTTTCGGCAACCCCATCCTCGAGGGCTCTCTCGATGATCCCAGAGCCAAAGATCGCTTGCTCAGTAGCGAAACCAAGGGCTCCCATCCCAAGCGCGCCGTCGACGCTGCAGACACAAACGTCTGCACGCCCCAGGGGCTCGCCTCCACTTCGCAGCACTCTCCCGAAACCTTCACCCTCGGCGGCGCGAGCGACAGTACCTACGAGTACCTCCCCAAGGAATACCTCTTGCTCGGCGGCCGCGTGGAGCAGTACAAGACCATGTATCTCGCAAGCATGCAGACGGTCATCGACAACATCCTCTACCGCCCCATGATCCCGGACAACCACGACATCCTGATCTCCGGCGACGTAGTCATGCACTACGACCAGCTCAACGGGCCAGCACTGCCGCGCCCTGTGTACCGCGCCGAGCACCTGACGTGTTTCGCCGGCGGCATGTTTGCCATGGGCGGCAAGATCTTTAATGTTCCCGCGCACGTCGAGATCGGCCGGAAACTGACCGACGGCTGCATCTGGAGTTACAACAGCACCGTCTCCAAGATCATGCCCGAGATTTTCTACCTCACTCCCTGCGCCGACCCCACCTCCTGCGCGTGGAACGAGACCCGCTGGCACGATGCGCTCGATCCGTTCAAGGCCATCCGCTCTGTCAACCAAGACGACAACAACTCCACCACCTCCGCCATCAACGACCCCACGCTCTCCCCCCGCGACGCCGCCTCCGCACTCCTCGACCTCAACGCGCCCGTCTCTCCAGCCGACCTCGCGCTCCTCCAAAGTCACGATCCCTCCTCCCTCGCCACGAGCCACTCCCTCTCCACCTCCCCAGGCCGCGCGGCACTAATCCCCCACGCGGAATTTGTCGCGCAGAAAATAAAAACCGAACGTCTCTCCCCCAGCTTCACCCGCATCGACGGGCGCAAATACCAACTCCGCCCCGAAGCCATCGAGTCCGTCTTCTACATGTACCGCATCACGGGCGAGCCCTACTGGCGCGAGCAGGGCTGGCACATGTTCAACGCCATCGAGAAGCTGACCCGCGCGCCCTTCGGCCACTCCGCCCTCGAGGACGTCACCGTCGACGAACCCCTCCAGAACAATCTCATGGAGAGCTTCTGGACCGCCGAGACCCTCAAGTACTTCTACCTCCTCTTCGACGACTCCCAGACCTGGAGCCTCGATGACTGGGTCCTCAACACCGAGGCCCACTTCTTCCGCCGCCCCGCCAACCCCGCCGCCGACGCCGGCAAGTCTGCGGTGCCCGCCGACGGGAAGACCCCCAAGAAGGGCGCGTCGTGAACCGTCTGCCCTCGGAGAGCGACGCACATACTTTTCGCTCTCATCCCCAACCCCCAAAACTCCGTAGCGCTAAATCTGTAATGTTCCCATGATGCACGTCTTCCACGCTAGCCTTTCCTCTCCCACTCCTTCCCACTCCTTTCCCCCCAACGGAGCACAAGTACTCACTTCCCCACAACGTAGTCCGCGTCCCCCTAACTCCTTTCCCCAAACGTCGTCCACGCACGATTGTAGATCGCGGTGCGCGGGTCGCTGGATGCCCCCGCGACCCATGTCCTTCGGCAGTCCCCACGTGCGGTAGTCCGACCCGCTGTGCGTGTTTGAGAGGGTTGTGGGGACGCGTGGGGGGAACAAGGCTTGGGAGAGGGACAGGAGCGTGTGTGGGGGGATAGGGGGGCGTGGGAGGGATTCGCGGCGACGGGATAGTGTGCTGCGTGGGACTTTGCTACGGATGTTGCGTCTATTCTCGTCGAGGTACAGTATCGTACAGCGTGGTCAGCGCTTGTCAACGCATCCTATGCCCCCCTGCCCCGCGAGCTCGTCTCCCGCTGGCACACCCCCCGCCCGCCCCTCCCGCCGGGCCTCCCACTCGCGCTTCCGGCGCGCGTGGTCCTGCTGCTGGCGCTCGCGGATATCGCGGGTCGCATTGACGCTCCACTTACTCCCCTGGATCGCGCGGTAATATTCCTGCGTGGCGACCACATGGCCTGCAGTCCCGCCAAAGGCCTCGAGGCGGGTCGGATGCGCGAGGCAGGGCCGCAGGGCGAAGACGGCGCTCTGGCGGCCCGCGGGGGTGCGCTCGACGCGGTGCTGGCCTGCGCGGACTTGGTTGCGTAGGAGACACCGCGCGGTTTCGCCGAGGAGTAGTGTTGGGCCCGTCGCATCGTGCCAGGCGTGTGTTTCGCGGTTTTGGACCTGTAGCCCGGAGCCGTTCCCCACGCAGAGCGTTACCAGGCCGATGTCGACGTGGGCGGTCGCGAAGCCCGAGCCGGGGTAGTATTGGAAGAGCCGGAAGAGGGAGGGGATGTCTTCGTCTGGGTCGCTGGCAGGGTTGGAGGGGCTGGAGGATGGGTCGTGGGGGTGATCCCTGGGGGGAGACGGAGGGGTGCCTCGCCCGGGAGCCGCCAGATCCCATACCCCGTCCAGCATGTGATCCCAACACGAGTGCGGGTCGTAACCAGCGGCAGTGCTCAAGTCAGCGAGGACGCGGTAGAGCAGACGCACGATCTGGCGCCATGTCTCGGCGATGCAGTCCTCGAGGACGGAGTCGGTGTGGACGCGGCGGTGGCGGAAGGTGAGGAATTCCTTCTCCTCGGGGACATGGTAGAAGCCGAATTCCGTGCCGCGACTGGGCGGGTACCGCGCCTGTTTCGCGGCGAGAGGTTCCGCGAAGAAATCGGTGACGTGCGCGAAGAGCTCCTGGAAGTTGGATGCCAGGGGATCCGGGAGAGTGAGGGGCAGCCAGCCGTGAGTCGCGAGGTGTCGGATCTGATCGAAGGTCAGGAGCGGAGGGGGCCCCGGGGGAGGGGGAACGGGCGCCTCATCGGTCGTGTCGTCGATGATGATCTGCGGGATCGCGAAGGTCGTGGTAGTGTGTGTCATGGTGTCGCGAGGGTGGAAGGTGAGGCATTGCGATGGCGGGCGGGTTGGATATGACGTCGGCGGGAGGTCGTTCCGCGGCAGAAATGTTATCCCTCAGCTGCATGTCTCTTGATTATGATGTCGGCGACGAGGTACAACGTTGTTTCGTTCATACTGCCCATGGTCCTCATCGATAAGAACCTTAAAACTGTAGGATCTATGATCAATGATCTTCCATCTTCCTAGTCATCAGAGTCACCATGCCATACCGGATGAAGCCCGACGTTATCACCACGTCCTCGGACGAGCTGAATAAGCGCAGTCCCACGGCCCGTATCGGCAGCACCCGCTGTGCCGAGGACGGGAAGCATCGGTCGGCAGCCGGCGGTCCAAGCTTCAGGGCTCGAGCAACATCTCCTGCTAACTTTACGACGTCCGCGGTCGCGCAACACGCTGATCAGTCCGACTCCGACCGGCCTCGCCTGCGCAGTGCGAGTCTCACGACGCAACGCCCTCGAAACACACAACCCCACCCTCTCCGCCGATCCATCTCGCAACATCCGATCGCATCCCCCTCGACCCAAACCCCCCCCAGCAACCAACCCCCTTCCCGCACACCACCATCGCCATGGCCGCCCGCCTCTCGACGGCTGCGTGGCGCTCGCTGCGCGCGTCGCCGATAACCATGACCTCCAGCCTCGCGCGCGCATCGCGTCGGAGCTTCCAGACGAGCAGGAGTCTGCTGGCTGGGGGTGTGGTGTCGCCGCGGAAACCGATTGGCGCGTTTCGAGGATCGTGAGTAATGATGATGTTGTTTACAAATTTTTGTGTGAAATCATTGGCGAGGGCATGGGGGCCAGGGGAATGGCTGTGCAGAAACGCTGGTGGACCGGCGGTCGCGAGAAGAGAAGGATGCTCTGGATTCGCAGCAGGTCACGAGACAAACAGACGCGCGATGGCCCAAACCCCCTTCTCCAGTCTCCATCGCAATAGCACCACAGAACCTCGCGCATACTAACATACGTCTCTCCCCCAGACTCTTCGGCTTCCTCCTCGGCACCGTACTCGCAGGGAGCGGGCTGTACTACTACGTCGTAGACGAATACAAAGTCTCCAACGGCCTGCTGGTGGAAGACATCTACGTGCGTCACCCCCTGTCTCTGACACAAACCACACCCCCTCCCGACGCCTCTCGCGGGTCAAACCGCTCAATCTCGCTCTCGCTAACACCCTCGTTAGGCCCTCCAAGCCGCCGTGCAGCGGTTAGAAGGCTATGTCCAAGCGCTGGAGGACCAGGTCAAGCCTGCGAAGGAGAAGTAGAGGGCGCGCAGGGAAAGCTGACATCGACACCAGTGCGGGAGCGTGTGTCTCTGTGTGCGATCGGTGGGGGAATTTCCCAGATACATCTCCTAGTCGTCACCCATATCAAAAATAGATGCCTCCCCAACACATCCCTCTGCGAACCGCGGATCAACACACAACCCACGACTTTCTCCCCTCAGATCCAACCCCACGCACAGCACCCATCCCTCTAGAACCCCCGCCCCGTCCTGCCCTGCAAACCCCCCCACCCAATCACCACACTCCAAACACACCCCTTCCCCCCTCCCATTCTCTCCACCGTCTCCACCCCCCATTCCCACCCTCCCCATCATCAACCCCCCTCCCCCCCACCCCCCGCCACACAGCGTCCCCAAACTCTCCCTCATCGCGCGCGAGTTGTCTTTACGCGGTGAGGTGAGGTGAGGTGAGCTGTTTGTGTTATTTCTCTGTATATGGGAAGGGGGGGGGAGTGGGGTGAGCGGTCGTTCTTGATATGTGGACTGGGGGGAGGCGGTTTGGTGGGGGATGAGGGGAGGGGAAGAGAGGAGAGGAGAGGAGAGGAGAGGAGAGGAGGAACGTGCGGGGTGAGAATGGATGGAAGGGGATAAGTGGGAATGATGTGGGAGATGCACGGCGGGTGTTGGATGACAGTGTTATTGCTGCGCCCAGCCCCTCGCATGCTTCTTGGAAGCTGACGCCTCATCAGGTGAGAGTGTAAAGGTATTAGAATAAAATCTAGTAGAGCCTCGACCGGGAGCGCCGTGGCAGCGGACTACAATCCTCCTTTCTATTGTTCGGCCGGAGCCATACTTGCATTGCGGGGTGAAGACAACATTGAGATGAATGATACGCGGACGACCGACACTCGCATCATATCGCGCCGTACTCGCTCGGCTCTGCGAGCTGGTAGTCACCTTGTTTGAGCTTCGCGAGCACATTTCTGCCCTCCTCGCTCAATGCCGGTCTACCATCAGGCTCGACGACGGTGGTGAAGAACCGCGGGGCCCATTCCCGGCCAGCTTGCGCGCGTTCGGCGGCGCGCTGGCGCTGGCGCTCCTCCAGATGCTGTTTGTAAGTAGTGGCCTGGCTGTACTGCTTCTGCAAGATGGCCTCGGTGACGTCATTCCAGAAGCGACGGGACTCGTTGGGGAGCTGGGCGTCGAGCGGGGGACAGGTCTTCGGGGCGGGGAAGAGCGGCGTCAGGTCGATGAAGAGCTCGCGGTCGGCCGGGGCGACTTTCTTAAACTCCGTTGGGCCGCGCGTGAGGTAGATCTTCTCGGTCCAGTTGCCTTCGAGGCGGGCGAGGATGCACTCGCGAGGGATGTCTTTGAGTTTGGGGAGTGAAGCAGTATCGGGGGAAATGTCGGGGATCTTCGAGTCGGACGATTTAGAGGAGGAAGCCGAGGAGTAGGAATTGGCGGGAAGGCGGTAGAGGACGCCTTCCACTTTGTTCTGCGTTTTGCCAAAGTAGCTCTCTTCGAGGTAGTGCAGGATGATACGCAGACCGGTCTGCGCGCAGGTGATATAGCAGGTGTCAGCGACCGTGACATAGAGGTTGCCGCGGAGGAAGCCCCCAAGGTATGCGGCGGGGTGTGTGAGTTGGTATTCCTCGTCGCCGCGCGAGTGGAGGTTCAGGAAGATGCCACGATTGTGGTTGCCAGGGACGACCTTGATTGATGTACCCGTGAATTTGCCGCTGAGCTGATCGTAGCCGATGGCACTGATGCCCTTCTGAGGGCACTCGTAGATGTACGCGGACAGGGGCGGATGATGCGAGGTCTGTTCAGTCAAGAAATGGACCTGCACAGGACCGTCTTGTGTGGATGCAGTAGCCGCTGCTGCTGGTATCGGTACTGATGCTGACTTTTCACCTCCTTCCCCACCCCGCGGGACGTCCCACGTGCAGCGGAAGAACTCGCCCAGCGAGCTATTATAGGGCTTGCAGGGCTTTCCCTTGACGTATTTCAGGTCTTTTGTGAACCAGAAGCGCAGACATGCCAGCATACGTTCTTCGGGATTATCGCTGTCAGCGATGGCGGCGAATGTCTCGGGTCGATCGAGGTAGTGCCAGTATTCAAGGTTGGGAATGGGCTCGAGGAGCTGCGCGGGCAGACTGAAGCGCACCGCGGCGATGTCCGTCACGCCGATGAAGCGCTTCAGAATCGAGAACAATGTCTTGAGCTTGCTCGTGTCGGACTGCACCTGGCCGTCGGCGGGCACAGGCTCTTTGGAGGTGGGAGGAGGGATGCCGCTGGCCTGCTCGGCAGATGCTGAGGCCATGCTGGGCAGCAGGACAGGTGATCAGCAGCACGCAGGAAGGGGAGCAGGCGAGTTGCCCTGAGGGAGGTCAGGAAAGTCAAAGGCAGCCGATGTGGCCCCGGCTGGGCCAGCGCAGGGGTCGACGAACGTGCGCAGAGGATGGAGATGAACGAGCGGGCAGCGTGTCGAGGAGGGGAAGGGGGATTGTGAGACAGACGCAGAGGGGAGCGAGACGGGGATTGGATGAGGTCAGGGGTTCCTGCAGCGACACGCAGCGGCGCGGAAATGACAGGGCAGAGCCAGGGTCTGGTGGCACGCCGAGAGGCCTAAGGAATGGCGGCAATATGCGATATGCGTCAACACGCTGGTTGTCATGCAGATGCTGTATTCCGATCCGATGATTCTCCTGAAGCCCTGATCCGTCGCTGTCTAGTTAATGCTGACGGCCGGCAGCTGCAGCGGTGACGTCAAGGGAAGAATTTCCCCGGATTGTCGCTGAGGACCGATAAGCGCCTATCCGATACGCGACCGGGACGGGGGAGGCGAGACGAGCGGCGGGATGGTCGAAGGCGCAGAGAGACAGCGAGAGACGTAAAGAAGATGGGAGGAGAGGAGAGGAGCGAGGAGATTCGGGTCGTGTGCTCGCCCGGCGGTGTCGTGTGATAAGAGGCGGACAAGAGCCACCGACCTGGTGTCGCTGGATGCCTGAGGTTCGCCCAGGGCAGCGGCGGCCGGATGAGTCAGCGGGATTGGCAGAGGCGTCTCAGCCAGTCGTTGCAGCAGGTGGACAGTCGCGGGCTTCGTTGCCAATTGTGGCGGAGTCGCGGACGAGACACGATCTGAGCCGTGATATCTAGGATAACTTAACTTAGTACGTAGGGTGTATGGCTGGTGTTGGTGTATGGGATATGCTGGCGAAAAAACTCAGTCTGACTTCTTCTGAATATGTGATGCCTGTGAGGACGAGCACCTGTTCTCACTGAGCAGACCTGGCCCTAGGACGAGTGAATTCCCAAGCACTCGCCTGATCCCTTTGGCGACTCGGGTCATTCGGATGCATGCGCGGATGACTGAGTGACATGTACTACGTTATTGCTTGCAGTCTCCGGATGGAGGAATATTGTATGATTGGCAATTCATGCCTCGCATCCCTTGTGGATGGGGAACCAAGATGAGCACAGGTCGTCGAATGCTGTGTCAACGCCTTGCAGTCTATGCAATTATTTTCAATTGCTCAGAGAGGCCTTGGATTTCCAATTGCTTCGAGGGACACGACAGGATTCAAAGCAGCGGTTCAGGTGTTATTGCGAGGCAAAAGATACGATACGTTATATCCCCAGTTCCGCATGGGTAGTGTGCCTACTATTTCTCATGAGAGCAAAACACGCCCATTCCACCGACCCCAGCATACACTCAACGTGCACTACCCTGCCGAGACAGATGAACGCCTCGGTTGCCCCCAGGACGTGAAGTTACGTATTTGTCCTATCCTATGTATGTCGAGAGACACGAGAAAGAAGTCCGGTTGGCGCATGTCCGAATGGTATCAAACCAATTCGCGATACGGCTACTGGTCAGCCCCTACGCTCCACAGCATGGACACGCCGCCGCATCCGGATTGGGACAGATAAGATCGGCCCGTCGGCGTGCTGACTTTACCGATGCCGTCTGGCTGAGGTGGGTTGTTGGTTGGCTGGGTGGAGAGGCTGTGATGACGCTGCATATGTGTGAGGAAGTGCACCACAAGGGGTGAAGAATCGAATGCTGGAATTCGAACTCCAGGCTTCAATGGTCTTTGCGTCTGTCATCGAGGGCCTCACGTAGATGTGTCAAGTTTTTGACAATGCAAACAAACATCTCGACATCTGCGCGTCGTCAGTCCTCGCACGTGCCCGGGGACCAATGGCAGCGTGCCCCATCACGGACCTCGGCTGCCGCCCGGCACGTCAGGCGAGAGTCAGCCAACGAGCCCCGTCGACTCTGCTGCTCTGGAGGCGCAGATGCGAGCCGCCAGGACGAGCGAGGCAGCGCCCTCTGCACGTAAAAGACTATAGGCCCATGCACGTACAAGATACCGTACACTCCAGCATCCTCATCTCACACCCCGTCCTCGGCGTCGCAACTCTTCTCGCGATCCTCTCTGCCCTGCGGCTCCACGGGCTTCCAGCATCTCGTGAATAGCCCGCACTGCTGTCTCTCGTCTCTCTGCCTCTGCTATACCCCACGCCTCTTCGTTGACGGCGAGCATCTCTCGATCGTGACACTCCGAGCGCTCCGTCTGGACGCCAGTGTATCATTGACACCCTCCATTAGAGGCCCCACACGCCGCCAACTGACCGACCTCGAACCGAGCGACTCTCCCGCTGCGCTTGACGTCCTCCTCCCCTTCTCTCCCACCTCCCACAACTCCCTCTCCCAACACATCTCCACACAATGGCGGCTCTGTCAAAACAGGAGCTCCCACCCTGGGGCCTGGCGCTGGCCGGGTCGGCGGGCGCACTCGTCGCCAACGCCATCGTGTACCCGCTCGACGTGGTCAAGACCCGGCTGCAGGTGCAGGTCAAGAAGCAGGCCCACGAGGCGCACATCGATGCCGCGGGTCACGTCCACTACGAGGGCACCGTGCATGCGATGCAGCACATCATCGCCCAGGAGGGCGTGGGCGGGCTGTTTGTCGGCATCGCGGGGTCGCTCGTCGGCGTCGTCTCCACCAACTTTGCATACTTCTACTGCTACAGCCTGGTGCGCGAGTTCTACCTCAACAAGATCAAGAAGTCGGCCGCCCCGCCGGGCACCGCTGCCGAGCTGCTGCTTGGAGCGGCGGCCGGTGCGCTCGCCCAGCTCTTCACCATTCCGATTGGCACAGTGACCACGCGCCAGCAAACGCAGGCCAAGGCGGACAAGAAGAGCATGCTGGCGACCGCACAGGAAGTGATTGAGGGCCCGGATGGCGTCGCTGGTCTGTGGCGTGGGCTGAAAGCTTCCATGGTGCTGGTCGTGAACCCGGCCATCACCTACGGCGCGTACGAGCGTCTCCGCACATTGCTGTTCCCCGGCAAGACGTCCCTGAAGCCGCAGGAGGCCTTTAGTAAGTCTGCCTTTTCCTACTCTTGCACCGAGATGGAAGAGCCGTGAAGTGAAGACGGCGAGAAAGCTGGCAGAAGACGGAGATTACACGATGGAACAGCGAATGAAGACGATATATCTGCCCGAAACGCACATTCTCTCGCAGCAACTAACGCCATTCACAGTCCTCGGCTCCCTCTCCAAAATGCTCGCCACAATCGCCACGCAGCCGCTCATCATCAGCAAGGTCGCCCTGCAGAGCAAACCGCCACCCGTCCGCCAAGGCAAGCCTTTCGAGTCCTTCGTCGAGGTCCTGCAGTTCATCCTGAAGCGCGACGGCTTCTTCGGCCTCTACAAGGGCGTCGCGCCGCAGCTGCTGAAGGGCTTCCTCGTGCAAGGGCTGCTCATGATGACCAAGGAGCGCGTCGAGCTGCTGTTCGTCCTGCTGTTCCGGAGCCTGCGCAAGGTGCGCCAGGAGCAGGTCGACAAGCTCGCGCGTGCGGCGGCAGAGCGCATCGATGCGGCGAAAGCGCGGGCGTGAGGCTGCAGATACAGAAGAGCAGATGGGAGGGCGGAACATTGCATTACATTTCCTTTGCGCGTCTGCGGCTATTCTTCTTGATGTGGGGCTTGATGTTGTGCCATATGTGGGTGTGTAAATGATTGTCATTTTTTTCCTTAATCTTCTTGCTTTGATTAGACATTTGGAACCCGCGGCGTCAGCCACGCCTTGCTGGACGCGCGCGCGGACGTGAAGGAGCGAGGACACGCGTGTCTGCGAAGGAGAGAGCAGTGCGAGACGCGCTGCAGAGAGCCTCGAAGCAGGAAGACATCGCCGCGAAGCAAGGCGAAAAACCCCCCATTCCCCTCCAGCCAACGGGACTCTTGCGTGTCGTGCTTCATGCCAGGGAGGTCAACAGAGCGAGGAGCAGACGCAGACCCTCCCACCGCACCGCGACAGACAGCCCGGGAGGAGGCAAATGAATAAAGCACACCGGTCCACGGGAATCCATGTATTCCTGATCTACTCCCGTCTCCGTATATCTCCCTCCATCTCTATCATCAAGCCCTCCGATCTCGCAGGCCCCAGCAACCGGTCTCACATTCTCAAAGCCACACCGCCGCCCACAACCCCGTCAAGTACACAATAAGACAAGAGGGAAATCGAACCAAGACCGCGAAAAGCAGATCCGATGGCTAACATAACGTAGAGCACGCGTGATGGGACTTTTGCGTGTCGATACTGTAAAGTCGAGCGAGAGGCAGAGGGAAAAGTGTTCCTCTCGAAATGAAGATATTTCCCCGCCCCCCCCTACCATATAAAATTAAAAAATCCCATCAGCGAAACCATCAAAGCTAAGTTAACTCTGAAAACGCAGCATGACACAATCATACTGCACGTCTCGAGTCCATCGTTCTACATTCCCCCTCCACCCTCCCCCCCCCCTCACCACACCCTCGGGGCGGGCAGAGGGAATGGCACCCACCCCCACCCCACACACTCTCCCTCTCTCGGTTAGAAAATGCTTCTCGCGATATATGTTTATGGTATATGCATAGTGTTGGATCATATGATGGGGCTATTTGGGCGGGGACGTCTGTCGTCGTGATGCTTCCGCGATATTTTCCCGGAGGTTATTACGCTTGGGGACATTCTATTCACGTCGCTTGGACTTCAGATACGGCGTTTGGTAGCATGGTATCTGGGCGCGATGCGGGGATGTAGGGTGTTATTAATGGGACACGAAGAGACATTTCCAGCAGTCGATGTATTGAGAGTATATGGAACATGAAACACGACGCGTCGAGCAGAACACGATGAAAGCGGACAGGCTAGTGGACAAATGAAAGGAGGGAACTTTCAAGAGGGGATTAGAATATGAGACAGGGGGAAAGGGATTTCGACGACATTATTGAGACACACACACCCATACGCGTACACACGCTCGTTGTGTTGTCGGGGGGATATCACCGCGACGCGCGCCCGATGGCGAATGTGATTATGACCACCGCGCCGAGGAAGACGATGGCGCCAGGAAGCAGGAGCTCGTTCGGCACACCTTGAATGATTTGTTCCTGGGGGAGCGCGTTCGAGGCCGAGTTCGCGGCTTTGCGTTCTTTGCGACGTTCGCTGGCGGACGTTACGGCAGGGGCGTCCCCCTCTGACTCCTCGTCTTCCTCCTGACGCTTGCGCTGTCGCACGATGGGCTCGGGAGGGGTCAGGGGCGCAGTGAGTACCGGCTGAGGGTCCACAGTAGCGACCATCGCCGGCTTCTCGGGGTCGTGAACAAAAAGGTCGACTTTATCCTTGTGCGCCTGGCGGGCGAGGGTGATAGCCTCGAGTAGGTCGTGGTCGGTGGTGATGGACACCGTGTCGCCTTCGTTGTCAAGGTAGCTGAGCGCGAAACCCGCGTGGCCGAGCTTGCCGTCATCGATGTCGGGGATGCCGCCGATGCCGTCGACCTCGTTGCCGAGTTTCTCTGCAACGTCCGAGATCAGGGTCGTCAGACCCGACGAGGCGATGACTTGCAGGCGGTGAATACGGCCACCAGGGGCCTTGAATTTAAAGGTGAAGGGCTGGTCCTCAGGGGCGCCGACCATGATAGAATGCTCGTCCTGGTCGGCGGCGCCGTGGTGGGAAGCAGAGTCAGTGGGAAGCACGCTGTCAAGGCGGTCGACACCGTGGCGATGTCCGTCGGGCGAGATCATGCCCGAACGAGCATCGGGGGTGTGGGGCATGTGACTGGCGCCGTCGCCGGAGACCATAGACTCGGTCTCGTGGTCGCCGATGGACATCCAGAACTTGTTCCAGGCCGGCCTTCGCTGTCGCTGCTGGACATGCTGTTGATCTGGTCGAGCGTAGCGTATGTGAGTTTGAGCACATCGACCATGCCCACAATCTCGTCGCTCTCCTTGTTCATAACAGGGAGGTTGAGATAGTGACCGTCATGCATCTTGCGCAGGGCTTGCTGAATGCTCATATCCATCGGCGCAAAGTCCGGGTGGGGCGTCATCACGCGAATCACGCTGCAGTTGGCAGGATCAAGACCAGCTGCGATGACTCGCAAGACAACGTCCTTGGAGGTGAAGATGCCAGTGATCTGACCCTGATCTTGTACCAGCACGGCTGTAGTGTGGTTCTCCTTCATAAGCTGAGCAGCCTCTTTGACACTGGTCCTCACAGACACAGTGGTTGGAGGAAGACCATTCAGTACCGACTCGAGGGTAGGGCCCGACATGCGTGTGCGAATAGCCTCAACGTATTGAATGACTTGTTGGGGCTGGCTTGACCCGAGCTCAGCCTGGACGCCCTCCAGCGCGTCGTAGAGCTTCTTGGATGTGCTGTATGCTCGCTCAAGCTTCTCCATCGCGTCGTAGAAGCATTTGGTGATGTCCAGGATACCTGAGATGTCGTGGTTCTCATCCATCACAGGGAGATGTCGGAAGCCTTTGCGGACCATGAGGTCGAGGGCATCGGTGGCACTCGTGTCTGTCTTTGCACAGAGCGGATTCTTGGTCATAATCTCAGCAATGGTAACCTTGTCTGCCTTCAGGCCTGCTCCTACAACCCTGAACGCCAGATCCTTGGCGGTGAAGATGCCAGCAATACGATCGTCGTTATCGGTGACGAGTACACAGTCTTCTCGTTTGGCGGCCATCAGCTGCGCAGCTTCGGTGACGGTGGTCTGGGGTTTGATCTGGAGAGCTTGATTGGGCCGGAGAGCCAACACAGTGCCTGGCGGTGCCTTGCGGGTCTGTCGAGCGCGGCCGGCGGGGCCACGCTTTTTGTTGAGGTCTTTTTCGATTTTGATCGGATCGCCTGGATGCATCATTTAGCGTCAAGTCGAGGCGGATGTTTTGGTGGGAGAGGGCACTGAAGCTGGACCTACTTCATCTCGTCGAGACTGTTTCGCACGACTGGCGCTGTAGCTGGACGTAGCATCGCTCACAGTCGAGGACTCGAGCTTGGGTCGAGGGATGCTGGAACTGCCCGCCTCGGAGAAGACGCTCTGAGGGCGGGCAGTCTTGGGAGTGCCCCGCTGTGTGCCGGTAGTCGACATGACGCTGTGGTGTGACGGCAGCAACTCTCGATGATGCTCTCGAGGGGATGCAAGCAATCGGCAATAGGTGCAGAGTACAAAGGATCTTAGCAGGATGTATTGTGGGCAGGGTCGCCCTCGGCCATAAACAAAGCTAGACCCTGGGGTTGGGTTGGGGTTGCGTCAAGCCACTCATTACATAAGACTGTGGCGAGGCGACGCTTGGCACATGTGGCTTGCCGCTCACGCACTATCCCACACCGCGCTGAATTCCACTCAACGTCAACGCCTCACGAGTCTTCCCCAGTCTTGCACATCACACCACTGCACACGTCAAAATGGTTAAGAAGCGAGCGTCCAAGTGCGTACCCATCATATACCACGGCCATCGCAAGTATACATCCGTACTGACCCGCATTTAGCGGACGCAACAAGAAAGGCCGCGGCCATGTCAAGCCCATCCGATGCTCCAACTGCTCGCGCTGCACCCCGAAGGACAAGGCCATCAAGAGATTCACCATCCGCAACATGGTCGAGTCCGCTGCCATCCGTACGTCAAAGAGAGCTTTGACAACCGAAGACGAATCTGACTTTGACCAGGTGACATTTCCGATGCCTCTGTTTTCGCCGAATACGCTGTTCCCAAGATGTACCTGAAGCTTCAGTACTGCGTGTCATGCGCTATCCACGGAAAGATTGTGCGGTATGGCCTACGCGAAATCCTGCTTATGCATGCCACATTACTGACCCGGGCGCAGTGTCCGCTCGCGCGAAGGCCGCCGCAACCGTGCCCCTCCCCCACGAGTGCGATACAACAAGGACGGCAAGAAGGTCAACCCCAACCAGGCTGCAAAGGCTGGCGCGTAAGAAATTGTGCACGGATTTGGAGTTCATGGGATAAGGCAGGCCATATCAATGTCGGTACAGGCGTTCAGCATTCCGCTTCACCGGTCGAGCATGAGATCTCGACATCTGAGGGAAGCATCGAGAAAAGCGGACCCATAAAGGCCGATGTTATGACTAGCTTTGAAATGCACACTTGTTACACACGTCTTGTTTGTGAGATGGGCCGCTTTTCGAGGGGTTCCGCCCTCGCCACGACCGCAACGTTCTTGCTGCAGAGTTCCGGCTGCAATGTTCAAAGGAAATTTCAATCACATCCGCTCTTTGATACACATTACATATTTGCCAGTATGATTCATCGTCGGGACAATCGATGTCCTGCTCAGCGCAACGTTACATTTCAACCGTCATGAAGATGACATTCAGACATAGACTAGCCCGAGCGCTTGGTGGCGAAGTCGGGTTTGCTCTGCTCGCCGGCATCCACGTCCCTTCAGCACCATCGTCCCAATCTTCGGCGTTCTCATCCCAATTATCCAGCTCCTCTGTGACATCTGTGGCCTTGGTGTCATTGGTCTCTGAAGCATAGATGATGCCAGACTCTTGTTGACGCAGTGCCGGCGCCTCGCCCAGCTCTACGTCCCTGTCGGGGTCATCCCCAAGCTCTGCATCCGTCTCGCCTGGCACGATGTCGTAGTGTCGATTCTTGCGCCGACGTTCTAGCATGCGCTTGTGATACCAAGAGCACAAGAACAGCGCCAATGCCGAGCCAACGACATTAGCGAGGATGTCATAGGGGTCGAAGTCGCGATCATTGGGCAGCGCAGCTTGTGCAAACTCGGAGCCGATTCCAAGACCGGCGGTGCAGATGACGAGTGTCAGGTGGATCAATCGACGACGGGAGGTCTCCAAGATCCAGTAAAAGGCAATCTGCAGGCCAGAGGTCAGCGGTGTGCATGCGAGGCCCGACGACAAAACGTAGTCGGAGGGTGGACGCACTGTGAGTACGAAAAAGGTGACAAAGTGCAGCCCCTTGTCGCTGTGGCCATAGGAGGGAATCTTGGGCGTGGAGAGGCCCAGGTATGCAGCTCCCAGCAGGAGGCCGGCGAAGGCGGCTGTTGCGCATGCGGGTGTCAGCAAGATGAATGTGCGCGCGGGTGTGAGGGATTTGCACTCACCCGCAAATGGTTTGCGAACCTGTATGGCCGACATCAATACATGCTTCAGACAAGAATAAGTGACGGGGCTGCGAGGCCGTGGGCGTGAGGCGTGCGGTGTGGTGGATGTGATATCACCGGGTGGAAGCTGCGGTCTCGCTATTGAACAGCCGTGAGTGAACCGGCTCAACTCACACAAGGGACGGGAGCAGCCGCTTGATGACATAAGCGCGACTGAGGACCGCCGACTGACGACTGACGTACCTCCCGTACCGGCTAGCCTCAGGCGTGAACGTGAACGCGGAGAACATCAGGTGTATGCTGTCCGACGCCCGGCATTGACCTCACCACCATCCATCCCCATATCCATCAAACCAATATCACCGTTGGATTCGCCGCACGACGCACATCTTAAATGACCCCCAAATCGTCGCGCAACACCCCGAGACTGGCGATTCCGCGCGGCTCGCTAGAGGAGGGGACCGCCGACACCATCACACCACCGTCCAGGCGATGAGCTCGACACCTGTCCGACCTGCAGTCAACGGCTTCGTGCGCGCTCACAATGGCTGCAATGCCAGCGCTCGCCGGGGTGCCAGTATGACGAGAGATGGCGCTGCAGCATCAAGTCTTGGCGCTGCGAGCGTCGCGGAGGACGAAGAACGCGAGGAGGATCCGCTGCACGCCATGCTCAAGGCGAGATGGGTGCAGTCGGAGGCGACGGTCGCTGCACTCTTCGGACCTGATGGACAAGTGCGACGCGCTCTGAAGCGGCCTCATGATGCCATCGACCCAACCGAGGAAGAGCACGTCAAGAATCCCGCACCTCCGAAGAAGGTCGCTCGCCAGATCGACGATGATTACGGCGACGACGATGACGACGACGACGACAATGTGGACATGGGGGGCGCTGATGATGAGGATGACTTGTCCAAGCAAAGCCCATTGAAATCCAAGGGAAATTCGTCACTCCCCAATGGTCACATCCATCACCCACCGCATCGCCCAACCTCTTCCACTTTACCCATCCCGCAGCCACTGTCATCCAACCGACCACATCTACCTACACCGACTACCGCGTCCTCGGCCCAAGCGCGAAGCTCAGAAGACATTCGCAAACAGTTAGAGCAGGAGAAGAAAGCGGCAGCAGACGCGGCCAAACGCAGCTTTCAGAGCATGTTCTACACTTTCGAGAATGATCGCGACGCTATGCTGGAGCAGCAGAGATTGGATGAACTCGACCGCGAAGTGGAAAATGAGGTGTCTGGCGCGCAAAACGCAGCGAATGGAGCTGCCGACAACACCAACAACGCGCCCGGAGCTGCGCCAAACGCCACGCAAGGCACCCTTGGAAGCGCTGATCTGGGCGCTTCCAGCTTGACACTCAAACACTTGATCGCGCGCATTGACATGAAGCGTGATATGGTGAAGGCGTCCGACAACCAGCTCAGGACTCTCATCTCTGAAGTCAGGAAAGGTCGAAGCAAATGGGCCAGCGAGGACCGTCATGGTCAGGAAGAGCTCTATGAGGCGGCCGAGAAAGTTCTCATGGAGCTCAAAGCTATGACCGAGTACGCACAGCCATTTTTGCAGCGCGTTAGCAAGAGAGAAGCCCCCGACTACTTCAACGTCATCAAGAACCCGATGGACATTGGCACCATGATGAAAAAGCTCAAGCAGTTCTCCTACAAGAGTAAGAAAGAGTTTGTGGACGACCTGAGCCTGATCTGGACCAACTGTCTCAAATATAACCAGGACCCTGCACACCCGTTGCGCAAAAAGGCGCTGTATATGCGCAAGGAAACCGACAAGCTGACGCCCCTGATCCCCGATGTGGTTGTTCGAGACCGTGCTGAGGTCGAAGCAGAGGAGCGGCGGCTCCACGCCATGGACGCGGACGATAGCGATGATGACGACGCGCCGATCATGGCATCCAGGGGACGTAAAGCTCCGAAGAAGGGTGCTACGAATTCTGCTCGTAAAGCGCCATCGGTTCCTGCAGATGATGCGTCGCATACATCGGGCCCGGACGCCAAGCAAGGCATCAATCCGCCTGCCTCGGTTGCGCGCAATGACACTTTGCGCGCCGATTCCGAGGCGCATGACATCGGTTCGGCAGGCTTCGTCACACCACCCCCAGGACACGCTACCCCTTTAGGAGCGAACGGCATTCACGGGAGTGTCCCCCCAAGCACACAACCAGATCTGATGGAGACCGACGGGCTGGGCCATTCCATGATGAGCGTTGTCTCGGAGTATACAGACGAAGATGACAGCGACTTCAAGACATGGAAGCAAGTGACGATGAAGGACCGCGCACAGGCAGCTGCAGAACGCCATCGACTTTTCCAAGGTGGCCATCTCAATGTCGAAGAACCAGCCTTGCTTCGAAGCAAGGCCATGATGCGTCGATGGATGCGCCAACAAAAAATCGTATCCTCTGAAGCCCCGTCAGACGCTGCCGAGGAAGGCGAAAGTCTCCATGCTTCAGAGCCGACAGCTGGTGTCGAGACCCTTGCGGAAGGCATCGAGAAAGATGAAGACTCTACGCTTCCCGATTACTACAATTCGCTCTCGGCAATCCCAGACCTGGACGAGCGCTGGAAATGGACGACGGATTCCGAAGGGAATGTTGCGCCTCAGAGCGACGCTTACATGCGCATGTATCCCAAAGGCTTGTACCAGACCCCATCTGGCAATCTCAGCAACAAGATGGATGCCAATATGCGTCAAATGCAGGAGACGCGGAAAGTGTGTTCCAAGATTGGTATCGTCAAACAGATGCAGATTCAGGCGCAGGTATGCGGTGGGAAAGTGTCCGTGTGAAGGGACAACCGAATAGCTAACGATACTTGCAGACTTATCAGAACCAATTCCAGAAGTACGAGCCGGAGCCTTTCAACGAGCGAGACGTGGGTGCAGTGGTTGTCTCTGAAGATGGTCCACTCATGGCGCCGTGGTTAAATCGCTTCGCCTTTCAACGTTCAGTGGGCAAGATTTTCTATCATGCAGGCTTCGAAGACTTTCAACCCTCTGCGCTGGACGCAATGACTGATCTCGCGTCCGAATATATGGCTCGGCTTGTGCAGACATTCAAGCTCTATCACGAGCAGCCCAAGAAGGATGCCAAGACACCACGCTTCACTTTCGAGGAGCGCATCCTGCATACCTTTTACGAGAATGGGCTGGATCTGGAAGCGATCGAGACGTACATCAAAGAAGATGTGGAGAGGCTTGGGACAAAGCTTGGCGTGATGCACGAGCGTATGAAGTCTCACCTGGCAGATCTCTTGGTGAGTAAAGACGGGCCGCCCTGGATCACACCATTACTGACAATACACAGCGACCTGCTCTGGGTGATTCTGCGGGAGCCGATGGCGTTGGCGCCTTCAACGACGGAAGCGATCAGTTTGTTGGAGGCGATTTCGCCGAAGACTTGGACGAGGACTTTTTCGGTTTCCGCGAACTGGGTCTGGCCGCCGAGTTCGGCCTGGAGTCGCTCAGCGTGCCCCTGCACCTGCTACAGAACCGCATGCATAGTGCCTATCAAGCACAGCATCAAGGGCCAGACACTACCATCGGCCTCATCTTTTCGCCACCCCCTGCGTACGATGCCATCTCGCACGACAACCTCGGCCAGCAAATCGGACTTGTCCAGGACTACTTCCGCACCAAGCTGCGAAACAACCATGACCAGCCGCTCATCGAGGACGAAGACTTGCCACAAAAACAACGCTTTCCCAAGCCCAGACTGCCTCCCACTGGCAAGATCAGCTCGCCTCGCAAGCGTCCGTTGCGCGAGCAACAGCAGGCCGCCAAAAAGAAGCGCAAGCTGGAAGAGATTGAGGAGAAGAACAAAGTCCTCGTCAAACCGGTCGGGCCTCTACGCCTGCAAGTCCCAGACATCTCGGCGCAGCAGCAGCAGGAGAACGGCATGGACCCGGAGAAAGACGCCGATGGCCATGGGCATGCGGGTGCGGACGCCATGATCAGTCCCGAGAGTATCACTGCCAACTGATCTGATGCCTTGATGCATGTGGAGAAGTTGACTATTTATCTCTCGAACCTGAGGAATTGCCCCGCTGCCTGTTTCCCTCTCGCCTCTCTCTTCAGACCCTCCCAATCGGCTGAACATCCCCCCGCATCTCCATTCCTGGCTCTCCAATACGCCCTCCTCGGCGCCCTCTGTCTATACACACCACACCTCCACACCCCTCTCCTTCATCCCCTTCATCCTCTACTTTCCAGCCCCCCACGCGAAAGCAATCACCCCATCGGCGTTCCGGTTCCAGGTACCAGGTTTGGTTTCAGGAGGCACAACTCGGCTTCGGGGATTTGTCAAGATACCTTTTTTTCTTTTTCTTTCCACTTGTTGTTTCTCCGTTGACAGTTATTCGGGTTTTCATTTCTCTGCTATAAAATTTCCCCCCGGGGCCTACGGGTTCCCGGATCGGATCGGATCAGGAGGCGTACATCTGGATGCGGTGCGTGTATGTACGGATGGTTGGTTGGAGGACGCGAGCGAGTTCCCTGGCGCTTTGCTTGCCGTGGAGTGGAGTGGAGTGGTGCGGAGCGGACGTGGGCCCCGAAGACCCGCACACATATGCATGCGTGAACGCAGCGTAGAGGAAGCCCAGAGCTGGAATCACCCATGAAGCTCGGCGCTGATCTACTCTGCCGATCACCCACATACCCTGACCCACACACCGCACCGCTTCCACGCATCGTTCATTCACATACTCACTCCCTTCAAAACTCGCGTCCACCTTCGCTCGCTCGCTCGCTCGCTTGTTTAAATTCATCTCCATGTACTCACTCACTCATTCCCCCATTTCCACCCACGTCTCATGTCCTATCTGTCCCGTACATCCTGCCCACCCCCCGCTCCCCCGCTCCAGCCATCACCAAGTTTCCCCCTCGTTCCCCGGCCCATCATGCCTCCTCGCGCGTGCGTGCGTGCGTGCGTGCGTGCGTGCGTGCGTCCGCGTGTGGTGTTGAAAGCGCGTCGGGAGAGCACACGCTCCCGGCGCGCCCTCCCCCCCTCTTTACGAACCAACGAGGCGTCAAGCAAACCTCCTCCTCGCGAACATCGCGCCAGACGAGAATCCAAGACCGAGCCAATCTCCATGGTCTGCCACGCGCCTTGGGATACTTACTGTGCGACAGGGTATCGCGCAGGCATTGGAATCTGGGGTAGTGATTCGGAATGCGTGAGGTTGATGAAGGGAGGGGGGGCATGGAATGCGTAGGATGGGATGGGTGGGGAGAGTGGTGTTTTTTTTTTTTTGAAAGGGCGGCGGGGAGGGGGAGAGTGTGTGGGATGAGATGGATGGTTGAGGTTGAAAGTCGTTGTGGATTTGTTCATTTAATCTAGTAGTGGGATCGTGATACTAGAACGTGGAGAGTGAAGCAGAAAGGGGGCGAGGGTGGTTGTTAAAATCGGGCGAGTTTCAGTGCAGAGAAACATGTCCATTCACCGCCCTTCCGGGCCTGGTGCAAGCGCAGGGTGACTTGGTCCTTGGGGGACATGGTGAGGGTCAGGAACGCGCGGGGATCCTTGGGGACCTCGGGGCCCTGGACGACGGCGATCTGATCGAAGCGCTGCAGCAGGCGCACGAGCACATAACTGGCCTCGGTCAGCGCGAACTGCTGGCCGATGCAGATGCGGGGGCCGCCGTTAAAGGGGAGGTACTCCCAGCCGGACTTGCGGCCGGCGAAGCGCTCGGGGCGGAATTCGTCGGCGTCCTCACCCCACAGGTCCTTGCGGTGGTGCATGACGTGCACGCTGTACTCGACGGTGGTGTGGGCGGGGATGAAGATCGGGGAGAGCCCGTCGGGGCCACCGCCGCGGGGGAGCGTGGTGTTTTTGTTGGAGCGGCGGACGTTGCCGGGGACGACGGCCCACATGCGCAGGGCCTCGGAGAGGACGTATTGGAGGTATTGGCAGGATTTGAGGCTCGCAAAGGAGATGGTCGAGGTGGGTTCGGCGGTGTAGGGGCCGAACGCTTCGAGGATGGTGTGGCGGAGTTTGGTAAAGACTTCGGGGTGGCGGAGGAGTTCGAGCATGGTCCAGGAGAGGAGAGAGGCGGTGGTATCGCGGCCGGCGACGAGGACGTTGAGGATCTGCGAGCGGAGTTCGATCGGGTCTTGGGTCTGCTGCGCGAGGGTGTTGAGGAAGACGTAGCGCTCTGGCTCCTGCTTCTCGTCGATGGGCGCGGATTTGGCCGCTTGGCGCCGTTGCAGCGCGACGTCGACATAGCGCTGCACAAAGTCGTTGACTCGTTGGCGGTTGCGAGCATAGTCGGCGGAGCGGTACAGCCAGTGGAGGTCGCCGAGACGGAAGGCCTGCGCCATGTGTGACTGCGCAGAGTCGAAGTTGGTGGCGAAGCTGGCCTGACGCTCGGCGGGGGATTGCTGCGCTTCGGTGAGTTGGGAGAGCAGCGACTCGCCAAAGAGGAAGTCGGTCGCGGCGTCGATGGTCAGTCGGAAGAAGAGCACTTGGATGTTGGTGACGGCGGTCCAGCCATCTCCACCAGTAGGCAGCTTGCTGAGAAGGTTCTGCACGTGTCGCTCTTCCATGTCCAGGTCCGAGACCTGATCTCGAATGAAGTTTGGCTGGCATGCGAGTCAGTTTGCGGTTTGAGAGGTAGAAGAAAGTCTAGGTTGATGAACTGACCCTCAGCATGGCGCGGCTGTGTTCCCATTGCTTGCCGTCCTGTGTGAACTATGATGGGGAAGGATCAATAAGCAGAGCCCATTATAGATGCCACAAAGCAGTGCACAATCAACACATACAATGCCACTTCCCAAAGTCAGGCCCATGAGCGAGTTTCGTGTCTCGCCCAAGTCGTAGTCACTAAACTGAGTGGCGAGCATGGCCTGGATGTTCTTGGGGTCGTTGGTGAAGAGGATATTCTGGCCGAGGATGTTGTGGGAGACGGTCGACGTGATGCGGCCGAACATCTGATTCAGGGTGCGATGGCGGTTGATGACAAAATCCGGCAGACGGCCTTCCCTGTCGGCCTTGGTGAGGGTTCTGATGGCATTGATGCCGAGGAAGCCACTGTGCGGATCGACGGGCGGGTCCTGGCAGCCGAGTTGCTTCTTGATGACTGCAAGCCAGTGGTGTTAGACTCGAGCCGGGAGGATGTCGCAGGGTGGTAGAGGGCAACGTGTGAGCGCCTCAAACGTTGCGCCCATGAAGAGGCTCTGAGACTTACGCGCATGCTGCCGCCGGATGGCCAGACGTTGAATGACTTTGAAGAGCACCAGGGCGGCCAAAGCGACCAGCGAATAGACAGCGAGGTGATGCATATTGACACAAAAGCCCTGTGAAGCTACTGCCAGAGCCAGCGAGAGGGATGGCACAGGGGTGGGGGCACTGAAGGTGGTTTTTATATATCACGATCCCCGCGATCGAAGACGTAAACGGGGTCTTTGCCGCGCAATAGCCCTGGGAGCCGAGTACAATAGCACCAGCAGGCAGGAGGAGGTGAGGTCGACGGAGGATCGTCGGGCCGTGGTGTGAGAGGAGTGGTGGGAGAGGAGAAGAGATGCGACGCAGCGTATCGAAGGGCGAATTGGGGGGGGATCAGAGGAGGGGAAACCGAATGGCCGGGTCGGTTTGTGATGACAAGACCATCGCCAGTCAGTCGACAGAGGCAGAAGCGTTCCACCACACGTCTCCCACGCGAGCGACGGGCCAATTCTACGGGGATTCAGTCGGAGGGCCATTCCCGTTCCGATTCCACGCACGACGGACACGGCGCTCACTCAGCTGACGAGGCAGCCATCCGGCAGCACCACTACACCACCGCCCACGATGACGCCCCGCGGGCGTCGGCGAAGGATTAGGTTGCGCTGGCGGAGCCTCCACTGCTTGGCGGACAGGTTCCGTGGGCGCAGGATCGCTGGAATTCGCTTCTCGCGTGACTGTGGCCACCCGGCCTAGAGGAGGCGGGCTCGCGAGAAGACTCTGCTCGTGGTTGGGCCCATGCATTTTGCCGGGGGGCGCCGGTGAACAGCAGCGCCGCGTAGCGTCGTGTAAGGTTATGTATCTTAGCATCACGGAGGGTGGCTCGCCCTGCGGCGCGGCGGCAGTGCTCGACGGTGAGAGGCACACTGTCCCTGGGGGTGCGTCGTCGGGAAGGTGATCTGCCTCATGCGTGATGCCATGGCACGCGGCGTATTCGAGTCGAGGGACTTGTTTTCGACGTCGCTGGTGACAGGGATGGTGATGGAGCGACGAGAACCCCTCTTGCGACCATGCATAAGGCTGACGAGCGGGGGTCTGATTGGCGCATCCACACGGGGCTCTCCCAGATCCAGCACGACGATGACGGGCCGTCTCACCAACCGAACACGACCACGACCCCGGACTGCGCGTGCGTGGTGTCCTTGGTGTTGATCTTGGGGTTGTCCTTGGGGTTGTATCTCGCGTTTTTGGTGTGTTGTGCGTGTTGCGGCGTACGATTCTACGAGGCAGCCAATCGGCAGACCTCCCCGATCCGGCCATTCCCCGCATTGTCATGCGCCGTCGATCGCAGGCAGCCGCATTCTCGCCGACCAGATGCACATCATTCATTCAAGGGAGATGTAAATCATTCCATCAGAGAAGATGCAGAGCATTCAATCAAGAGAGCCGCAGCTGACACCGCCATCGACGACAATGACACAGATGCTGATGCAGTGCAATGGTGAAGCGTGACAATGGGGCATGCAGAGCGAGAACTCGTTCGCTGCGTCGGGTAGATGATTTAGAAACTGGCAACACCTCCTACCCATATCCACGCAATCACTGGCCCTTTCACTGCGCCTCACACTGCCACCAATT
>JAQQXO010000365.1:0-2500 GCA_029852735.1 Persea americana
CCTGGGTATAAACGTCCGAAATCGATGAAACGGACCGCGGGCGACCGAGGCGGCCGACCGGACCGACGGGTCGCCGCCACAACATGGTAGGGGTTGGTGCCGACCATTGTTTCCCACCTCCTGGGTATAAACGTCCGAAATCGATGAAACGGGCCGTGGGCGACCGAGGCAGCAGCAAGCATGCACGGCCGACGCAGCAGCACGCTCGCATGCACGGCCGACGCGGCAGGCAGCACACACGCACGGAAGACGCAGCAGCACGAACGCACGGCAGACGCAGCAGCGAGCACGAACGCTCAGCCGACGCTGCTGCACGCACGCACGGACGCTCAGCCGACCCTGCAGCACGAACGGCTGAGGCAGGAGCACGCTCGGCCGACGCTGCAGCACGCACGCACTGGAAACGCTGCAGCACGCACGCACGACACAGCAGCACAGGCGCTCGGCCGACGCAGCAGCACGCACGCACGGCACAGCAGCAGCAGGCACGACCGACCCAGCAGCATGACGCAGCAGCAGGCACGACCGACCCAGCAGCACGCACGCACGACACAGCAGCACGAGCGCTCCGCCGACGCAGCAGAACGCACGCACGGGCACAGCAGCGAGCACGCACGACGCAGCAGCACGCACGACCGACACAGCAGCAAGCACGAACGGCAGACGCTGCTGCACGCACGCACGGCAGACGCAGCTGCACGCACGCACGACGCAGCAGCACGCACGCACGGCCGACGCAGCAGCTTGCAACGGAATAGGCAGCACCGAGCGCGATCAGACCGTGCACCAACCGAGCGGACGTCGCAACGCCACAACAAGGTTGGGGTTGGTCCCGACCATTGTTTTCCCACCGCCTGGGTATAAACGTCCGAAATCGATGAAACGGACCGCGGGCGACCGAGGCGGGCCGACCGGACCGACGGGGCCACCGCCACAACATGGTAGGGATTGGTGCCGACCATTGTTTCCCACCTCCTGGGTATAAACGTCCGAAAACGATGAAACGGGCCTTGGGCGACCGTGGCGGCCGGACGGACAGACGGCGCGGCGCCACAACATGGTGGGAGTTGGTGCCGACCATTGTTTCCCCACCTCCTGGGTATAAACGTCCGAAATCGATGAAACGGGCCGCGGGCGACCTAGGCCGCCCGCACGCACGCGCGGGACGGACCGCGCACGGCCGACGCAGCAGCACGCACGCACGGACAGACCGAGCACGCCGACGCGGCAGCACGCACGAACGCACGGGCCGGCGCAGCAGCACGCACGCACGGACAGACCGAGCACGCCGACGCGGCAGCACGCACGAACGAACGGCCGACGCAGCAGCACGCACTGGCGACGCCGCAGGCACGTGGCAGCAGCTTGAGCCACGCGGGGGCCGACTGCGCACGGCAGAGGCAGCCTCACCATCGCACGCAAGGGCAGACTGCACAAGGCCGACGCTCCTGCACGCGCGACCGTCGCAGCGGCAAGCACGAACGCACCGTCGACGCTGCAAGCGCGGGATCCCACGGCCGACGCAGCAGCACGCACGCGGGGACGCAGCAGCAGCTCGCACGTCCGACACGGCAGCACGTGCTGACTGCACAGGGCAGAGGCGGCAGCACGCACGCACGGCCGACGCAGCGCCACGCACGCACGAACAGACGCAGCAGCAGCACGCACGTCCGACGCAGCCGCCCGGCCGCGCGGACGACGCAGCAGAACGCACGCACGAACAGACGCAGCAGCAGCACGCACGAACAGGCGTGGCAGCGGCACGTGCTTACTGCACACGGCAGAGGCAGCACGCACGCAAGCAGCAGCAGCACGCACGCACGAACGGACGCAGCGGCACGCACGAACGGCCGACGCAGGTGCACGCACGAACAGATGCAGCGGCAGCCTGCACGCACGAACGGACGCAGCTGCACGCACGCACGGCCGACGCAGCTGCACGCACGAACAGACGCAGCAGCGGCACGCACGGCCTGACTGCACACGGCAGAGGCGGCACGCACGGCCGACGCAGCAGCACGGGCTGACTGCACACGGCAGAGGCAGCAGCGCGCGCACGGACGAC
This sequence comes from Persea americana, assembly GCA_029852735.1. Classification (NCBI taxonomy): domain Eukaryota; kingdom Viridiplantae; phylum Streptophyta; class Magnoliopsida; order Laurales; family Lauraceae; genus Persea; species Persea americana. The sequence goes on from JAQQXO010000365.1 coordinate 2,066, forward strand.
GCGGCTGCACGCACGAACAGACGCTGCAGCAGCACGCGCGCACGGCCGACGCAGCTGCACGCACGAACAGACGCTGCAGCAGCACGGGGTGGACTGCACACGGCCGACGCAGCTGCACGCACGAACGGGCGCAGCGGCAGCACGCACGGCCTGACCGCACACGGCGGAGGCGGCTGCACGCACGCACGCACGAACAGACGCAGCAGCAGCGGGCGCTGACTGCACAGGGCAGAGGCAGCAGCACGACGCACGCACGTCCTTACCGCACACCGTCCGTCGACCGTTTGTCCGCCTACCGACCGGTCCTACACCGTCGGTCCGTTTCATCGATTTCGGACGTTTATACCCGGGAGGTGGGAAACAATGGTCGGCACCATGTCCTATATTATCATAGACCATATCTTGACGCGCGCCGACCGACCGCACCGCACTTAG
>JAQQXO010000365.1:12500-20000 GCA_029852735.1 Persea americana
GGGGGTCGACCGAGACAGCAGCACGCACGCACGGACAGACCGCGCACGGCCGACGCAGCAGCAGCACCCACGCAGCAGCAAGCACGCACTGCAGGCGCAGCAGCACGCGCGAACGACACAGCAGCACACGCGCACTGCAGACGCAGCAGCACGCGCGCACGGCACAGCAGCACGCACGCACGCACTGGTGTCGCAGCAGCGTGCACACACTACACAGCAGCACGCACGCGCAGACTGCACACGGGACAGGCAGCAGACAGCACGGACAGACCGTGCACCGACCGGACCGACGTCGCAACGCCACAACAATGTAGGGGTTGGTGCCGACCATTGTTTCCCACCTCCTGGGTATAAACGTCCGAAATCGATGAAACGGGCCTCGGGCGACCGTAGCGGCCGGCCGAACCGACGGCGCAGTGCCACGACATGGTAGGGGTTGAGGCCGACCATTGTTTCCAACCCCCGGGGTATAAACGTCCGGATACGACAAAACGGGCCGGGGGTCGACCGAGACAGCAGCACGCACGCACGGACAGACCGCGCACGGCCGACGCAGCAGCAGCACCCACGCAGCAGCAAGCACGCACTGCAGGCGCAGCAGCACGCGCGAACGACACAGCAGCACACGCGCACTGCAGACGCAGCAGCACGCGCGCACGGCACAGCAGCACGCACGCACGCACTGGTGTCGCAGCAGCGTGCACACACTACAAAGCAGCACGCACGCGCAGACTGCACACGGGACAGGCAGCAGACAGCACGGACAGACCGTGCACCGACCGGACCGACGTCGCAACGCCACAACAATGTAGGGGTTGGTGCCGACCATTGTTTCCCACCTCCTGGGTATAAACGTCCGAAATCGATGAAACGGGCCTCGGGCGACCGTAGCGGCCGGCCGAACCGACGGCGCAGTGCCACGACATGGTAGGGGTTGAGGCCGACCATTGTTTCCAACCCCCGGGGTATAAACGTCCGGATTCGACAAAACGGGCCGGGGGTCGACCGAGACAGCAGCACGCACGCACGGACAGACCGCGCACGGCCGACGCAGCAGCAGCACCCACGCACCCACGCAGCAGCAAGCACGCACTGCAGGCGCAGCAGCACGTTCGCAGCAGCAAGCACGCACTGCAGGCGCAGCAGCACGCGCGAACGACACAGCAGCACACGCGCGCTGCAGACGCAGCAGCACGCGCGCACGGCACAGCAGCACGCACGCACGCACTGGTGTCGCAGCAGCGTGCACACACTACACAGCAGCACGAACGCGCAGACTGCACACGGGACAGGCAGCAGACAGCACGGACAGACCGTGCACCGACCGGACCGACGTCGCAACGCCACAACAATGTAGGGGTTGGTGCCGACCATTGTTTCCCACCTCCTGGGTATAAACGTCCGAAATCGATGAAACGGGCCTCGGGCGACCGTAGCGGCCGGCCGAACCGACGGCGCAGTGCCACGACATGGTAGGGGTTGAGGCCGACCATTGTTTCCAACCCCCGGGGTATAAACGTCCGGATCCGACAAAACGGGCCAGGGGTCGACCGAGACAGCAGCACGCACGCACGGACAGACCGCGCACGGCCGACGCAGCAGCAGCACCCACGCACCCACGCAGCAGCAAGCACGCACTGCAGGCGCAGCAGCACGCGCGAACGACACAGCAGCACACGCGCACTGCAGACGCAGCAGCACGCGCGCACGGCACAGCAGCACGCACGCACGCACTGGTGTCGCAGCAGCACGCGCGCACGGCACAGCAGCACGCACGCACGCACTGGTGTCGCAGCAGCGTGCACACACTACACAGCAGCACGCTCGCGCAGACTGCACACGGGACAGGCAGCAGACAGAACGGACAGACCGTGCACCGACCGGACCGACGTCGCAACGCCACAACAATGTAGGGGTTGGTGCCGACCATTGTTTCCCACCTCCTGGGTATAAACGTCCGAAATCGATGAAACGGGCCTTGGGCGACCGTAGCGGCCGGCCGAACCGACGGCGCAGTGCCACGACATGGTAGGGGTTGAGGCCGACCATTGTTTCCAACCCCCGGGGTATAAACGTCCCGATTCGACAAAACGGGCCGGGGGTCGACCGAGACAGCAGCACGCACGCACGGACAGACCGCGCACGGCCGACGCAGCAACAGCACCCACGCACTGCAGACGCAGCAGCACGCACGCACTGCCGTCGCAGCAGCACGCGCGAACGGCACCGCAGCGCGCGCGCACTGCAGACGCAGTAGCACGCACGGACGCACTGGTGTCGCAGCAGCATGCACACACTACACAGCAGCACGCTCGCGCAGACTGCTCACGGGACAGGCAGCAGACAGCACGGACAGACCGTGCACCGACCGGACCGACGTCGCAACGCCACAACAATGTAGGGGTTGGTGCCGACCATTGTTTCCCACCTCCTGGGTATAAACGTCCGAAATCGATGAAACGGGCCTTGGGCGACCGTAGCGGCCGGCCGAACCGACGGCGCAGTGCCACGACATGGTAGGGGTTGAGGCCGACCATTGTTTCCAACCCCCGGGGTATAAACGTCCCGATTCGACAAAACGGGCCGGGGGTCGACCGAGACAGCAGCACGCACGCACGGACAGACCGCGCACGGCCGACGCAGCAGCAGCACCCACGCACTGCAGACGCAGCAGCACGCACGCACTGCCGTCGCAGCAGCACGCGCGAACGACACCGCAGCGCGCGCGCACTGCAGACGCAGTAGCACGCACGCACGCACTGGTGTCGCAGCAGCATGCACACACTACACAGCAGCACGCTCGCGCAGACTGCTCACGGGACAGGCAGCAGACAGCACGGACAGACCGTGCACCGACCGGACCGACTTCGCAACGCCACAACAATGTAGGGGTTGGTGCCGACCATTGTTTCCCACCTCCTGGGTATAAACGTCCGAAATCGATGAAACGGGCCTTGGGCGACCGTAGCGGCCGGCCGAACCGACGGCGCAGTGCCACGACATGGTAGGGGTTGAGGCCGACCATTGTTTCCAACCCCCGGGGTATAAACGTCCGGATACGACAAAACGGGCCGGGGGTCGACCGAGACAGCAGCACGCACGCACGGACAGACCGCGCACGGCCGACGCAGCAGCAGCACCCACGCACCCACGCAGCAGCAAGCACGCACTGCAGGCGCAGCAGCACGCGCGAACGACACAGCAGCACACGCGCACTGCAGACGCAGCAGCACGCGCGCACGGCACAGCAGCACGCACGCACGCACTGGTGTCGCAGCAGCGTGCACACACTGCACAGCAGCCCGCACGCGCAGACTGCACACGGGACAGGCAGCGGACAGCACGGACAGACCGTGCACCGACGGGACCGACGTCGCAACTCCACAACAGTGTAGGGGTTGGTGCCGACCATTGTTTCCCACCTCCTGGGTATAAACGTCCGAAATCGATGAAACGGGCCGTGGGCGACCGAGGCAGCAGCAAGCATGCACGGCCGACGCAGCAGCACGCTCGCATGCAGGGCCGACGCGGCAGGCAGCACACACGCACGGAAGACGCAGCGGCATGCAGCATCGCAAGGCCGACGCAGCAGCACGAACGCACGGCAGACGCAGCAGCGAGCACGAACGCTCAGCCGACGCTGCTGCACGCACGCACGGCAGACGCAGCAGCGCGCACGGACGCTCAGCCGACCCTGCAGCACGAACGGCTGAGGCAGGAGCACGCTCGGCCGACGCTGCGGCACGCACGCACTGGAAACGCTGCAGCACGCACGCACGACACAGCAGCACAGGCGCTCGGCCGACGCAGCAGCACGCACGCACGGCACAGCAGCACGCACGCACGACGCAGCAGCAGGCACGACCGACCCAGCAGCACCCAGGCACGACGCAGCAGCAGGCCCGACCGACCCAGCAGCACGCACGCACGACACAGCAGCACGAGCGCTCCGCCGACGCAGCAGCACGCACGCACGGCACAGCAGCGAGAACGCACGACGCAGCATCACGCACGACCGACACAGCAGCAAGCACGAAGGGCAGACGCTGCTGCACGCACGCACGGCAGACGCAGCTGCACGCACGGCAGACGCAGCAGCACGCACGCACGAACGTCGCAGCAGCGCGCAACGGAATAGGCAGCACCGAGCGCGATCAGACCGTGCACCAACCGAGCGGACGTCGCAACGCCACAACAAGGTTGGGGTTGGTCCCGACCATTGTTTCCCACCTCCTGGGTATAAACGTCCGAAATCGATGAAACGGACCGCGGGCGACCGAGGCGGCCGACCGGACCGACGGGGCACCGCCACAACATGGTAGGGATTGGTGCCAACCATTGTTTCCCACCTCCTGGGTATAAACGTCCGAAAACGATGAAACGGGCCTTGGGCGACCGTGGCGGCCGGACGGACCGACGGCGCGGCGCCACAACATGGTGGGAGTTGGTGCCGACCATTGTTTCCCACCTCCTGGGTATAAACGTCCGAAATCGATGAAACGGAACGCGGGCGACCGAGGCGGCCGACCGGACCGACGGGGCGCCGCCACAACATGGTAGGGGTTGGTGCCGACCATTGTTTCCCACCTCCTGGGTATAAACGTCCGAAATCGATGAAACGGGCCGTGGGCAACCGAGGCAGCAGCAAGCATGCACGGCCGACGCAGCAGCACGCTAGCATGCAGGGCCGACGCGGCAGGCAGCACACACGCACGGAAGACGCAGCGGCATGCAGCATCGCAAGGCCGACGCAGCAGCACGAACGCACGGCAGACGCAGCAGCGGGCACGAACGCTCAGCCGACGCTGCTGCACGCACGCACGGCAGACGCAGCAGCGCGCACGGACTCTCAGCCGACCCTGCAGCACGAACGGCTGAGGCAGGAGCACGCTCGGCCGACGCTGCAGCACGCACGCACGACACAGCAGCACAGGCGCTCGGCCGACGCAGCAGCACGCACGCACGGCACAGCAGCACGCACGCACGACGCAGCAGCACGCACGACCGACCCAGCAGCACGCAGGCACGACGCAGCAGCAGGCACGACCGACCCAGCAGCACGCACGCACGACACAGCAGCACGAGCGCTCCGCCGACGCAGCAGCACGCACGCACGGCACAGCAGCGAGCACGCACGACGCAGCATCATGCACGACCGACACAGCAGCAAGCACGAACGGCAGACGCTGCTGCACGCACGCACGGCAGACGCAGCTGCACGCACGGCAGACGCAGCAGCACGCACGCACGAACGTCGCAGCAGCGCGCAACGGAATAGGCAGCACCGAGCGCGATCAGACCGTGCACCAACCGAGCGGACGTCGCAACGCCACAACAAGGTTGGGGTTGGTCCCGACCATTGTTTCCCACCTCCTGGGTATAAACGTCCGAAATCGATGAAACGGACCGCGGGGGACCGAGGCGGCCGACCGGACCGACGGGGCACCGCCACAACATGGTAGGGATTGGTGCCGACCATTGTTTCCCACCTCCTGGGTATAAACGTCCGAAAACGATGAAACGGGCCTTGGGCGACCGTGGCGGCCGGACGGACCGACGGCGCGGCGCCACAACATGGTGGGAGTTGGTGCCGACCATTGTTTCCCACCTCCTGGGTATAAACGTCCGAAATCGATGAAACGGAACGCGGGCGACCGAGGCGGCCGACCGGACCGACGGGGCGCCGCCACAACATGGTAGGGGTTGGTGCCGACCATTGTTTCCCACCTCCTGGGTATAAACGTCCGAAATCGATGAAACGGGCCGTGGGCGACCGAGGCAGCAGCAAGCATGCACGGCCGACGCAGCAGCACGCTAGCATGCAGGGCCGACGCGGCAGGCAGCACACACGCACGGAAGACGCAGCGGCATGCAGCATCGCAAGGCCGACGCAGCAGCACGAACGCACGGCAGACGCAGCAGCGGGCACGAACGCTCAGCCGACGCTGCTGCACGCACGCACGGCAGACGCAGCAGCGCGCACGGACGCTCAGCCGACCCTGCAGCACGAACGGCTGAGGCAGGAGCACGCTCGGCCGACGCTGCAGCACGCACGCACTGGAAACGCTGCAGCACGCACGCACGACACAGCAGCACAGGCGCTCGGCCGACGCAGCAGCACGCACGCACGGCACAGCAGCACGCACGCACGACGCAGCAGCACGCACGACCGACCCAGCAGCACGCAGGCACGACCGACCCAGCAGCACGCACGCACGACACAGCAGCACGAGCGCTCCGCCGACGCAGCAGCACGCACGCACGGCACAGCAGCGAGCACGCACGACGCAGCATCACGCACGACCGACACAGCAGCAAGCACAAACGGCAGACGCTGCTGCACGCACGCACGGCAGACGCAGCTGCACTCACGGCAGACGCAGCAGCACGCACGCACGAACGTCGCAGCAGCGCGCAACGGAATAGGCAGCACCGAGCGCGATCAGACCGTGCACCAACCGAGCGGACGTCGCAACGCCACAACAAGGTTGGGGTTGGTCCCGACCATTGTTTCCCACCTCCTGGGTATAAACGTCCGAAATCGATGAAACTGACCGCGGGCGACCGAGGCGGCCGACCGGACCGACGGGGCACCGCCACAACATGGTAGGGACTGGTGCCGACCATTGTTTCCCACCTCCTGGGTATAAACGTCCGAAAACGATGAAATGGGCCTTGGGCGACCGTGGCGGCCGGACGGACCGACGGCGCGGCGCCACAACATGGTGGGAGTTGGTGCCGACCATTGTTTCCCACCTCCTGGGTATAAACGTCCGAAATCGATGAAACGGACCGCGGGCGACCGAGGCGGCCGACCGGACCGACGGGTCGCCGCCACAACATGGTAGGGGTTGGTGCCGACCATTGTTTCCCACCTCCTGGGTATAAACGTCCGAAATCGATGAAACGGGCCGTGGGCGACCGAGGCAGCAGCAAGCATGCACGGCCGACGCAGCAGCACGCTCGCATGCACGGCCGACGCGGCAGGCAGCACACACGCACGGAAGACGCAGCAGCACGAACGCACGGCAGACGCAGCAGCGAGCACGAACGCTCAGCCGACGCTGCTGCACGCACGCACGGACGCTCAGCCGACCCTGCAGCACGAACGGCTGAGGCAGGAGCACGCTCGGCCGACGCTGCAGCACGCACGCACTGGAAACGCTGCAGCACGCACGCACGACACAGCAGCACAGGCGCTCGGCCGACGCAGCAGCACGCACGCACGGCACAGCAGCAGCAGGCACGACCGACCCAGCAGCACGCAGGCACGACGCAGCAGCAGGCACGACCGACCCAGCAGCACGCACGCACGACACAGCAGCACGAGCGCTCCGCCGACGCAGCAGAACGCACGCACGGCACAGCAGCGAGCACGCACGACGCAGCAGCACGCACGACCGACACAGCAGCAAGCACGAACGGCAGACGCTGCTGCACGCACGCACGGCAGACGCAGCTGCACGCACGCACGACGCAGCAGCACGCACGCACGGCCGA
>JAQQXO010000365.1:30000-33291 GCA_029852735.1 Persea americana
CCGACGGGGCAACGCCACAACATGGTAGGGGTTGGTGCCGACCATTGTTTCCCACCTCCTGGGTATAAACGTCCGAAATCGATGAAACGGGCCTTGGGCGACCGTAGCGGCCGGCCGAACCGACGGCGCAGTGCCACGACATGGTAGGGGTTGGGGCCGACCATTGTTTCCAACCCCCGGGGTATAAACGTCCAAATTCGACAAAACGGGCCGGGGGGCGACCGAGACAGCAGCACGCACCCACGGACAGACCGCGCACGGCCGACGCAGCAGCAGCACCCACGCACTGAAGACGCAGCAGCACGCGCGCACTGCCGTCGCAGCAGCACGCGCGAACGACACAGCAGCGCGCGCGCACTGGCCGACGCAGCAGCGCGCGCGCACTGCAGACGCAGCAGCTCGCACGCACGGCACAGCAGCACGCACGCACGCACTGGTGTCGCAGCAGCGTGCACACACTACACAGCAGCACGCTCGCGCAGACTGCACACGGGACAGGCAGCAGACAGCACGGACAGACCGTGCACCGACCGGACCGACGTCGCAACGCCACAACAATGTAGGGGTTGGTGCCGACCATTGTTTCCCACCTCCTGGGTATAAACGTCCGAAATCGATGAAACGGGCCTCGGGCGACCGTAGCGGCCGGCCGAACCGACGGCGCAGTGCCACGACATGGTAGGGGTTGAGGCCGACCATTGTTTCCAACCCCCGGGGTATAAACGTCCGGATACGACAAAACGGGCCGGGGGTCGACCGAGACAGCAGCACGCACGCACGGACAGACCGCGCACGGCCGACGCAGCAGCAGCACCCACGCACCCACGCAGCAGCAAGCACGCACTGCAGGCGCAGCAGCACGCGCAAACGACACAGCAGCACACGCGCACTGCAGACGCAGCAGCACGCGCGCACGGCACAGCAGCACGCACGCACGCACTGGTGTCGCAGCAGCGTGCACACACTACACAGCAGCACGCACGCGCAGACTGCACACGGGACAGGCAGCAGACAGCACGGACAGACCGTGCACCGACCGGACCGACGTCGCAACGCCACAACAATGTAGGGGTTGGTGCCGACCATTGTTTCCCACCTCCTGGGTATAAACGTCCGAAATCGATGAAACGGGCCTCGGGCGACCGTAGCGGCCGGCCGAACCGACGGCGCAGTGCCACGACATGGTAGGGGTTGAGGCCGACCATTGTTTCCAACCCCCGGGGTATAAACGTCCGGATTCGACAAAACGGGCCGGGGGTCGACCGAGACAGCAGCACGCACGCACGGACAGACCGCGCACGGCCGACGCAGCAGCAGCACCCACGCACCCACGCAGCAGCAAGCACGCAATGCAGGCGCAGCAGCACGCGCGAACGACACAGCAGCACACGCGCACTGCAGACGGAGCAGCACGCGCGCACGGCACAGCAGCACGCACGCACGCACTGGTGTCGCAGCAGCGTGCACACACTACACAGCAGCACGCACGCGCAGACTGCACACGGGACAGGCAGCAGACAGCACGGACAGACCGTGCACCGACCGGACCGACGTCGCAACGCCACAACAATGTAGGGGTTGGTGCCGACCATTGTTTCCCACCTCCTGGGTATAAACGTCCGAAATCGATGAAACGGGCCTCGGGCGACCGTAGCGGCCGGCCGAACCGACGGCGCAGTGCCACGACATGGTAGGGGTTGAGGCCGACCATTGTTTCCAACCCCCGGGGTATAAACGTCCGGATACGACAAAACGGGCCGGGGGTCGACCGAGACAGCAGCACGCACGCACGGACAGACCGCGCACGGCCGACGCAGCAGCAGCACCCACGCAGCAGCAAGCACGCACTGCAGGCGCAGCAGCACGCGCGAACGACACAGCAGCACACGCGCACTGCAGACGCAGCAGCACGCGCGCACGGCACAGCAGCACGCACGCACGCACTGGTGTCGCAGCAGCGTGCACACACTACACAGCAGCACGCACGCGCAGACTGCACACGGGACAGGCAGCAGACAGCACGGACAGACCGTGCACCGACCGGACCGACGTCGCAACGCCACAACAATGTAGGGGTTGGTGCCGACCATTGTTTCCCACCTCCTGGGTATAAACGTCCGAAATCGATGAAACGGGCCTCGGGCGACCGTAGCGGCCGGCCGAACCGACGGCGCAGTGCCACGACATGGTAGGGGTTGAGGCCGACCATTGTTTCCAACCCCCGGGGTATAAACGTCCGGATACGACAAAACGGGCCGGGGGTCGACCGAGACAGCAGCACGCACGCACGGACAGACCGCGCACGGCCGACGCAGCAGCAGCACCCACGCAGCAGCAAGCACGCACTGCAGGCGCAGCAGCACGCGCGAACGACACAGCAGCACACGCGCACTGCAGACGCAGCAGCACGCGCGCACGGCACAGCAGCACGCACGCACGCACTGGTGTCGCAGCAGCGTGCACACACTACAAAGCAGCACGCACGCGCAGACTGCACACGGGACAGGCAGCAGACAGCACGGACAGACCGTGCACCGACCGGACCGACGTCGCAACGCCACAACAATGTAGGGGTTGGTGCCGACCATTGTTTCCCACCTCCTGGGTATAAACGTCCGAAATCGATGAAACGGGCCTCGGGCGACCGTAGCGGCCGGCCGAACCGACGGCGCAGTGCCACGACATGGTAGGGGTTGAGGCCGACCATTGTTTCCAACCCCCGGGGTATAAACGTCCGGATTCGACAAAACGGGCCGGGGGTCGACCGAGACAGCAGCACGCACGCACGGACAGACCGCGCACGGCCGACGCAGCAGCAGCACCCACGCACCCACGCAGCAGCAAGCACGCACTGCAGGCGCAGCAGCACGTTCGCAGCAGCAAGCACGCACTGCAGGCGCAGCAGCACGCGCGAACGACACAGCAGCACACGCGCGCTGCAGACGCAGCAGCACGCGCGCACGGCACAGCAGCACGCACGCACGCACTGGTGTCGCAGCAGCGTGCACACACTACACAGCAGCACGAACGCGCAGACTGCACACGGGACAGGCAGCAGACAGCACGGACAGACCGTGCACCGACCGGACCGACGTCGCAACGCCACAACAATGTAGGGGTTGGTGCCGACCATTGTTTCCCACCTCCTGGGTATAAACGTCCGAAATCGATGAAACGGTCCTCGGGCGACCGTAGCGGCCGGCCGAACCGACGGCGCAGTGCCACGACATGGTAGGGGTTGAGGCCGACCATTGTTTCCAACCCCCGGGGTATAAACGTCCGGATACGACA
>JAQQXO010000366.1:0-33201 GCA_029852735.1 Persea americana
TATCTGACACAAAATCCATACACAAGACGCTGAAGTTTGAGATACGCATCATTAGTGGTATTTCTCGACTTGGACAACACAAGCTGCGTGAGAATATGTGAAACTTCGAGTTTCTAACATTTACTGAGTTCAAGACAGAGTCTCACATACGCAACGATCAATCGGAATCACGAGGAAGTGGAAACCAGCTGGACGAGAATCAGGCCGATCGATTGAGCGGCACAGCTTTTTAGAGCTCAACGCCTCTTTCGATACCTCCAATCGCAATACACTTCGATACCAGCGCAGACAACCTCAAGGTGGAACATTTCTCGAAGGCAATTCTGTCTGCTGGTCTCAGTTTGACGAGGCTTTCATATTTTTCGAAGGTGAGACAAGCAAGAAGCCATTCAATCACAAGCATCTTTTCAGTGCACGCTCCTTGCCTTCCAGCATCGGCAGAGGGAACAACGCTACCACAATCACCACCACCCATTCATCCCATCGCATCCCAGCCCACTCTTTTTTGCGATTGCAACTGTGCTCAAAGCACCGAACTTCCATCGCTAAATCTACTGGCCAAAAAACCCAAATGCCTTCTGAGAAAAGCACTGGCACTCTACAACACTTCTCTCTTCATTACTAGTACACCAACCACCTCTTCCTCCGCATCTCTTCCCGCCTTTCTTCTCCCCACTCCCAACATTTGCTGCTGCGCGCAACATCGTCTTGTTTTTTTTTTTTGCTACTCATGCATTGATTGCATTGCATGACGAACCGGGTGCGTAGTTTGAATCGCAACTTGCGTCCTTCTATCTTCTTCAGCTCGCTTGCTTGCTGGATCATCTTGTCACACGTACGCATCAATTAGCCGCTGCGCAGCAGAAAAGAGGTCAATTGTGCATGCATGAATTTATGACAAGCTCTGCTTCAGCTTCAAGTTGAGGACTTGCACTACGCGTCAATATCATTACGAAGTTAGAATATCATTGCTAACATCTGAATGATTCAGGTTCGTTCAGCTGGTCGCATTTGGTAACGAAGAGCCACGACCTGTCACGACCTTTTTACGACTATCCCGACCTTGACGACTTCTTTATCCCTTGCGCAGCATTGACGACACCTTTGTGCGTGCGTATGTGTGTGTATTTGAGCGTACTTGTTACGAAATCGAAAGCTCATATTACGACCATTTCGAGATAACGATTTCTGCCTTTACGAATAACTAAAGAAACGACTGTCACGATTTTTCATCAGCGATACCGACGAAAATAACATCTACAACGATACCCAATTGAATTTGAAAATCGTTCTAGCGATTGCGCAAGAAAAAAGTCAGATCAAGAAAAGGACAAGGAAAAATCAGAGCAATCTTGCTACGAATTCAACGAAAGGTCGTCCAACGATAACGACATCTCATGTGTTCATCTAAACGAAATACTCTCATACAACAAGTTTCATTCGCAGCAATAGCTACGATTGATAGATCAGATATCCAGCAAGAAGTCAGGCACTACAACAATCACAACATCAGTTTCAAGGAAATTCCTTGAGCTACCGTAAAACTGGCGTTGCCATCTGTCTCTCAGGTCCAGTCTCGGGGCAGTAGCGACAATCAACAGTGGTACCGTGGTCAATACTCAACACCATCTGGTCCACCAAAACAGACGAGTTCATCATCTGTTGATTCTTCTCCCCGGACTGGATCTTTTAGCAATTCATCAATTGCAAATCACTCTTACGATTCAAGTACATCTTACAACACTTCTCCAGCTGAGATCAATAGTAAGCATAGTCTTCAATCTCCAGAGCAACATATTGGACATCAACAACAATATACTCCTCAGTACGGCTATCAACAATCTTATCAGCACAACATGAATCAACCACAGCCATATCTTGATGTGAGTCAACAGCATCATACTCCAACAGCACCAGCGCCAACATATCCTTATGCACAACAGCCACAAATGCCACCAGCATCTCAACAATATCAGCCAGCAGCTCAAAGTGGATACTATTCAAATGCATACAGTATGGCACCAATGGCTGGTGGTCATCAAATTACTACACCAATGAGCCATTCAATGGCATCCCAATCATTACCAATGCCAGCAATGGCTGCAGCTGGACCACCACCAGGACAGCAACAATTCGCACAACAACAACCTGGTCACCAATTCGATGTTACCGGTCAAGTTGCTCCACCTGGTATGAAACCAAGAGTTACTGCAACACTTTGGGAGGATGAAGGTAGTCTTTGCTTTCAAGTTGAAGCTGGTGGCGTTTGTGTAGCTCGTCGTGAAGACAACCACATGATCAATGGTACCAAGCTTTTGAATGTTGCTGGTATGACTCGTGGTCGTCGTGATGGTATTCTCAAGAGTGAGAAGACTCGTCACGTCGTAAAGATTGGTCCAATGCATCTCAAGGGTGTTTGGTGAGTACTCCCATTGTTCTCAATTTTGCCTTGCTAATGGTGTTCAGGATCCCATTCGATCGAGCTCTTGACTTTGCCAACAAGGAGAAGATTACTGAAGCACTTTATCCATTGTTTGTGCATAACATTGGTGCTTTGTTGTATCATCCAACAAATCAACAACGAGGTGGTTCAAGTGCTGGTATGCCTGCACAACGTGCCACAGAAAGCAGACAATCTGATTACATGCGTACACCGACTGGTTCACAACCACCAGCGTTGACACATCATCATTCTATGAGCAATCCAGTTGGTGGTACTATGCAACATCCACCACCACACTCTATTGCTCCACATCCACAATCCGGTAGGCCAGGCCTTGATCGTGCTCATACTTTCCCTACTCCTCCTGCCAGTGCATCAAGTCTGATTGGAATGGGTAATTCAGGAAACTATGAATACAATCCAGCACAACAGACAAACATGCATTCTGGTGAGCTTACATTGCGATCGATCAAAATTGATGAATTCATACTGACGTATATTGATAGCTTCGACACCTCCACAATCTGCGACTGGAAGTATCTCATATCCACAGTCGCAACCATACGATCGGAATGTCTATAGCAATCCTCCATCCTACAGCCAATATCCTGCTCAACAATATCAGCATCCTGCCAATATCAAGACTGATATGTCACAAGCTCGAGGTGGTGCAGAGAATGAGCATACAGATACTAAGCCAGACGGGTACTCTGCTCATGCAGATGGTGAACAAGAGGGTGAATATACCCATGGTAGTGCGTCAAGCATGATCAAAGCATCGAAATCGCTGACAAAAGCTGTAGGACATGTCGTTCATGCTGATTCTACTCAAATTTCACCAGAGATGACACATTCTCCACAACAAAATGGTTCTGGAAGAGCAACACCAAGAACTGCCAACAATTATGCCAATTACAGCACTCCTCAACGTGGACAACAACAGCTTCCTTCAAGCAATTTGTATAATGTTATGAGTAATGATGCTCGAGCTCAAAATGGGAGTGAAAGTTATCAACCACAAAGCTATCCAGCTCCACAATATCCAGCAATGAATGGTATTCCACCAAGCTCTAACAAGCGCATGCGAGAAGACGATAATGAGGATCAATATGCGCGACAACTTAGCTCACCAGGTGGTGGTATCAAACGTCAACGAACTGATGGTATTCAGCGACCGATCAGCCAACCTCACTCGGTGAAACCAGTACGATAAACAACATCCAAGGAGTGATCTAACTCCACGAATCTTTCTTTATTTGACAGTGTACTCTTCCTTTCTGCCTTCTGCAGCGATGGCATCATCTTACGACTCTTACGACTTCGAACGATTTGTTTCACTTATGATTCTGCTTTGGTGCATGATCTACGATTATGTTTCCTGATACCATGACGGCAGAACAATACTCGAAATCTCTTTTACTATTCTCATTCGACGCTCGACAGCGCATCGAGTAAATGATGAACTCAGAAAATGCGTGGTCGAGCTGCTATTGCTCAGCAAAACTCCACAATCATGTCAGAAGCTTTTCGGTCTGTTGATCAACCATAGACATGCACAAATGATGCAAAAATACGATGGTCGAGGCGATTGTCAGTTCAACAATAATCACGACGATGGAATGATCCAAAATGGCAGATCTTGGAAAGAACTGCGAGTTTTGCATATGTTGAAGGATGAGCATTGCAATCATTCAATGGCCAGACTTGACGAATGGCATGATGCTTCTTTTATGAAGGAAAGCATGACCTGAATATGCTGAGAAGTGTACTTGCAATAGCTGTTATGAAGTTTCCTTGTCTCAATATCTCTGCTCCCAAATCCTTTTCACTTGTCAATGCCACATGACAATGTTCGAGCCTGCCAAATGCAAAATGATTCGACCATTGTCAACGTTGCGTTTATTCCACATTGCTCTGTCAGATCTGCATGAATCTAGCATAAGTGTCATCCACCAGTCGCTAATCGGCTACTTCTGATTGCTCATCAACACGAAACTTAGCACAAACGGACCAACATTATGCGGTCAGCAGCAATAAGAATGCGGCGAAGTCAAACGAACGCCTCACGTCTTCAAATTCTTTCTTTTCACAATGTAATCGATGATGTTAGCATTGCTTGGCAAGTCACAAAGGACTTAGTACTCGATGGTGACAGAAAGTGAGCAAGATAGCCCGACAGGCTCTTCGCAAGGCGACAGTGAGCAAGACGAAGTCGAAGAGCAGCAAGCACCAGAGAACTTTGACTATCTCAATCTGCCAGCTGAGCTTCAATCGCAGGTATACGCGCATCTGACCGATCTGTTGACGATTCGAAATCTGAGCTTGGCATCCAAGACCACATATGAATTGTACAAGGCCAACGAGCAGAAGATCAATGACCAATTGATCAGATTCTATGTGGATGAGATTGGAGTATACTACGACTTTCTCGCTACACTTCACATAGATCCAGCAGCTGTTTTACATCCTCCAGCAAATGGCTGGGAGCACCTGGTCAACGCCAAAGCGAAAGATTGGAAAAAGACTGAGCTGGCTATGCAAGTCATTCGTCATCTACCATATATCAGGACTGCAACTCCACATGATCATCAGGACAACTACCACAACATTGATTACAAAAGCGTGGTGATTGACAGGTCGACATGGCGTGCGGGAGACAGACATCCTAACGAAGATGTCGATGAATTAGTGGAAACCTTTACGGAGAGAATAAAGTACGAGCACATCGTAGCTATAGCATACGGCTACGAAAGTGGCGGTGTGATTACTGTCTTGGATACTCTCAGTGGAGTCATACATGAAGAGATTGTGCGCATGGATCCTGGTGATGAGATGCCCATCCACGAATATCTGCAGCAGCGACGTCAGAAATTGAGGAATTGTGAGCAAGTCTTTGTCCCTGGCGAAGAACCTCTCGATGAGCCGAGTGAAGTCTACGAGTATGATGAGCAAGAAGCTGCTGAAGTCGAGGAGAAGGGCGAGCCAACCTTGCCGAAAGAATTGTTTGGCCATGAGGAGGATTTCCGATGGGTGAGATACTTGTACAAGAAGCATGGCTGGCCTTCTATGGATTGGAAGAAAGCTGAGTGTTCGAAGGCCGTCAGACAATATGCAGAGAAGCGAAATGATGAGTATTGGATGTGAAGACGGCAGAGTGATAGCTAGGATGGGTCAGTCTGAACAGAAAGATTGCAAGGTGTTCGTTACATGCTATCGAATAGAATCAGAAAAAGGAGAAATGATTAACTATGACCTGCCGGCTTTTGCAGAAGCTCAACATACTCTCCTCGTCCGACGACTCCAGACTTGAAATCCGAGACGAAGCTTCGAATCTTCAAAGCCATGTTCTCAATTGAGAAGCCAAAGTAATTGTAGATGTACTTTCCTGGCAAGCTGTGACCATACGAGCTCATATGCAGACCAGCATCAGCGAATCTCTCCCATCCAAGAGATACATATGGCTCGATAGCAACAGCTGGTATACCTTCATGACGTCGCAAAACCGATCGTTGATACTCCTTGGATTGTTCCTTGAAAAGAACGAATGATGGAAAGCTGACAACTCTTGCCTTGACTGGTGGATCAGCCTTGGCAAGATCTTCTGCAAGCTTGACTGCGAAGTGAAGTTCTGCTCCGACTGAGATGAGTGTGACATCTGCTTTCTCTTCTTCCTTGATGACATAAGCTCCTTTGCTGACACCGCTTCTCTTTGTGATGCCAAGTTGTGGAAGAGCATGTCTCGAGACTGAGATCATGGTTGGTCCGGTCTTGTAATTTACAGCTGCTTCCCATGCACCAGCAACTTCTTCACTATCTGCTGGTCGAATGTAATGCATGTTTGGCATAGCTCGGTAGAGTGCTGCTAGTTCTACAGGTTGATGAGTTGGTCCATCTTCTCCTGCTCCAATACTGTCGTGTGTTGCAACGTGAATGACTTGTAGATGTTGAAGAGCACCCATACGTACAGCTGGAGCAGCGTAGAGATAGAACATGAAGAATGTGGATGTGATTGGGATGATGGTTTGTGGATTGAAAGCTGCAAGTCCGTTGGCAATTGCTGCCATGACATGTTCTCTGATACCATAATGGATGTATCGACCAGCATATGAACCGACTTTGCCTGATGTTGGCTTGAGAGTTGGTGGATTGAAGACTTCGTAATCTTTGTAGGTGAGATTGACTGATGGAGTGAGATCAGCAGTTCCGACCATGAAAGTCTTGATCTGTTCCAGAATATCCTTCATCACCAAGTTATTGCTCTTTCGTGTTGGAGTATCTTGAGCTGGGAAGCTTGAAGGAATATGTTTGGTCCAGTCTGATGGCAATCGACCTTCGACTCTGCCTTGAAATTCTTCGCCTAGCTCTGGATATTCTTGCTTGTACTTGGCAACAAGATCGTGCCATTCTTGTACGAGCTGCTCTCCACGAGCAGGTATGTCAGAATAGAACTTTCGCACCTGCTCTGGAACAACGAACTTCTCGTTCTCATCAAATCCATATGCTCTCTTCATCGTAGCAACATTGTCAACTCCAAGTGGAGCACCATGTGATTGAGCTTGACCAGCTACAGCACTTCCAACACCAATAATGCTTCGAATGTTGACGAACAATGGCTTTGTTCTGTTCGGATCACGAGCTTTCGACATGGCAGCAACGATGCCCTCAACATCATTGACTCCATCCATGACATCGATAACTTCCCATCCACATGCCCGAACTTTTGAATTAATATTCTCTGTGTTGGTCAAGTCGACACTTCCATCACATGAGATTTGATTGTTGTCATACAAGACTGTGAGGTTGTTGAGCTGCAAGTGACCAGCATATGAGATAGCTTCACATCCAACACCTTCTTGCAAGCATGCGTCGCCAATAATGCACCAAGTATGATTGCTTACAACATCATAGCCTGGCTTGTTATATGTTGCTGCGAGATGCTTTGTGGCGATGGCAAGACCAACGGCATTAGCAATACCTTGACCAAGAGGTCCTGTCGTTAACTCAACTCCATCATGCTCGATTTCTGGATGACCAGGACATAAGCTGTCCGGTCGTTCTGAATGATATGACAAGAGTTGCTCCCATGTCATTGATTTGTAGCCGCTGAAATAGAGATTGAGATATTGAAACAAACAAGCGTGGCCGTTGGAGAGTACAAATCGATCTCTGTTGAACCAATTTGGTGTGTGAGGTGCATATCTCATTGTATACTTCCAGAGAGCTACTCCGAGAGCTGCCATGCCCATTGCTGAACCAGGATGTCCCATATTGAATTGCTGACATAGATCTCCGACCATGAGACGGAACGTCTTCAGCACTAGCTGTACATCCTCTTTGCTTTCTGCGCCTGGCGCTGTTGCAATTTTCGTTGCTTTGATCACGCCATTGGCAACGTTCTCTCCATATGCCGTGCTCTTGACATGTCCATTTGTCTGAGCATGGCCGAAAGTCTGAACTTCAGCCATGGAGTAATAAGCTGCTTCTCGACACTTTCCAAACTATTTTGAGCGTCTGACTTGATGTTATGTGAAAATAAAGAATTGTACTGCGCTGGAACATGTAGTAGAGAGATGCAACAAAACGAGATGTACTTCTTTACCTGGAGATTACCATGATGTCTTATATCTGCAAGCACTTACAGAGCTGCCAGGAATCAATGCCGAGAGAGAATCGGCATTCCAAGTCTGGACATCCAGACATGTGAGGTGTATTGAAGCTAGTGTGAGATGTTCATCGTCAAGATGATGTTTTGTGGTTCATCGCCACAATACCACTGCACAATGAAAGCTCTATCCCCGCATGATCGCAAGACTTGCTCTGTTTCTCCCAAAGTATGGTGCGGGAAACTTGCCATCTCGTTGTTTCTTGCCATGAGTGGTAGTGAATGGTCGAGATGTGTTGCTGGTAATGTTTGTATCTGTGAAGTACTGAAGATCTTCAAGGCCGGCGTTCTGACCGTCCTGCTTGCATCCCAGACGGATGACAGGTGAAAGATCGATTCCGTTTCAGCGGTTTAAGTTGGGTCTCACTAAGCATCTTGACTTCATCTTGCTCGCAGTCTGCAGCTAGGACTTCTGCTGAAGATCAATGGGAACATTCGCAGCGTGTTGAGCAACATTGCTCTTCCCAACGCTCTGCGCACTTGCGAGGTCAGAGAACCGTCACGATGCTCGAATTGTGGCTCAAAATTGTTGTGACGGACTGTTCTCGGAGAGCGTTATCCTCATTGGATGATTGAGTATGCTCTTCTTGCGATAGAGACTGATCTCGACAGTGTGTCAGTTGCTGACATTAGCCTGAGAACAAGACCTGTGCTGTCCAGTAGCAGTGATGCGTGTGATGCGATATGATCACAACGTGATGCGTCTTCTTGACAAGATACAGATGAGCGAGAAACTCCTCGTGATGCCATACATGCGAAATGTGTGCTGATGTTGTGGAAGTGTTGAGATTCACGGCAGGAGTGATGCTCTACGGCCTTCGAAATGTGCCACCGACCAATATCTCTGTTCAACGGCCATGCTTCATCACTGCTCGACTCCTGATCAGAACACAACGCTTGAGATACATTGTAGTGTCGCAAAAATGTCAACTCTATCAACAGTCAGAGGACTGTCAATCGCAGCATCGTTCTTCACAGCAGGCAGTCTAGCAAGCTACTCACTTTCAGCAATTCCAGCGATACTGAGAAATGCCGAGCACGAATCTGTCGATGCTCGAATGCTTGCTCAACAATTCGAGATTGGCTACAAGATCGGCAAGATCACACAAGTACCTGCGGAACTCTTCTCGATCATCACATTTGGCTTTTTAGCTTGGCACAGTCGGACGACCAGCACTGATGCGTTGTCTTGGAAGCTCTATGCGGCAGCTGCAGCAACGATGTTCAGTGTCGTGCCTTATACTCTCGCATGGATAGAGCAAGACAGTCTGAAGATTGTGTCTCTGACGCAGCAGTCGAATACTCACCCATCGGATACGGAGGCCAAGCTGGAACATGGCAGCGATCTTGCTGAGCAAGCTACAGCAACAGGACAAATCACGCCAGTAGAAGAGTTCGAGCCATACGAAGACTCACCTTTTAGCGGTGCCGAATATGAGAAGCTCAAGACGAGAAAGCTGTTGGAACGACTCAACAGTCGAAACATTTACCGAATCATTGCCACGACACTTGCTGGTGGTTTGGCAATGAGTGCAATTACAACAAGAGTCACACTGGTAACAATCGTGCAAGGACAGTGATTGCATACATTACAAAAGCTCACCTTCGCCATCGTCATCTCCCCAATCATCATCGTCATCCATCATCATAGCCTTTTCAGCTTCTTCAGCTCGTCTTTGCACCTCAGCAAGACCACTGACCTCTTCAACATATCCTTTCTCGGTAATTGCTCTCTTCACAAAGGACCAGCCTTCGGATTTGTATCTCTCGACTATACCAGGACTACAAGCCGCACAAGAATCATAAGCACGACCATTGATCTGCAAAGTCTGCCAAGTGCTCATATATCCTCGCAACGTGTGTGGTACTGTGCCTAGAGGATGGCTGTTCGGTTGAGAAGGATCTGTAGGAGGTGCTGGTTGCACTCCAACTGATCCAGGAGCGACTGCTGGTGGTGCTGGAGCGAACTTGTATTGCTTGTGCTGAGTTATGGAGACAAGCAGTTCCACAGCAAGAGCGGAAGCTAAAGGTGCTGCTCCTGGTCTTGTCACGGTACATTGCTGGTCGAGTGTAGCAGATTTGAGAGAATCTGCTGGTGCTACAACATCTGTGCA
This sequence comes from Persea americana, assembly GCA_029852735.1. Classification (NCBI taxonomy): domain Eukaryota; kingdom Viridiplantae; phylum Streptophyta; class Magnoliopsida; order Laurales; family Lauraceae; genus Persea; species Persea americana. Next base: position 10,220 of record JAQQXO010000366.1, read on the forward strand.
GAAATAGCAGCCAAGCTCAGAATCATGCTTTTCATCACGAACACCATGACGCATAACCACATATGTGTCGAATCCGAGAGCTGCATTGATGACAATCTTGCCTGCAGCTTTACACATCACAGTTGGTAGCCATCGACTTTCTCTTGTGTCCATGAGCAGGAACACAGCATCATGCTGTTGTATTAGCTCTTGCAGCCGGTCAAAATCTTTCTTGACCTTCTCTTCGTCGACCATGGCATGACCGGCTTGTGGAACTGTCAAGCTTTCACCATGTGCTTGAACACCAGGATAGATCTCGCGAAGCTTCTCGGCTGCTCGCTCAGCTTTCTTCTTTCCGCCTTCGATGCAATCGGCGAATTCGTACAATGGCTGTCGGACTGGATTTGAGTAGCTGACTTTGCCATTGTCGAGGAACGTGATCTTCCGGACACCCCATCCCATCAGATTTCGAGCAACATAACTACCAAGAGTGCCAGCTCCAAGTAGAAGACAGCTTGTCTCCTTGATACGATCGAGATCGAGGGAAGGTGATATTCTCCATTTGATCAATTTAAGATTCAGGTCGACTGCTTGATCAGCAAGTCTTGCCGGATCCAGATATGCTGCAAGATCGACGGTGCGTGAAGTGCCTCTTCCAGCTTCGTTTCTCTCCCAACCTGTTATCTTGGGCAGCGTAGCAGAAGTTGCAGCATCATTTCTGGATTCGACCGGCGGGCTTTCGGCATCACTGCTCTTCGCGAACACAGATTCTGCTGATTCTAGGTTGATCACAAGAGAATTTGGCTGATCACGTCGAGCATGAGTATCTCTGTAGCAGAGTATTCGCACTTTGTCCAGATGCCATCGCCGTCGAATTAACACTAGCAAATTTCGCAGCATCCAACCAGGATTCGTTGTATATGTTGATGGATCAGCAAAGCAGACAAAACGATCTTCTGGTGCTGTGTTGGTGGAGAAGAAACCTTTCTGGTAGCTCGCAATCGACTCTACCACCCATTTGAAGCCCAGTTCTTCGTGAACTGGTGTCGTTGGAGTCTTTGGTCTGAACAGATTTCCATCCTCAACTTCTTCCTCTTCGTTAGCTTGCCAATCTGGAGAATCACGATGGACTCGCTTTGCCACGAAGAAACCATGCTGTCGGACATCGACACCATACTTCCACGTCTGCACTGCATCAACAAGCGCTACTGTCTCTTTGCTGTTCAGCTTGGTAAAGGCATCAGCAATGTTTTCGCTCGGCGAGCTCAACCGCCACTGCGGATCGGACTGTAAAACTGGAAAAGCAAAGTGGTAGGTGAACTTGTACTTCTTGAGATCTGCAAATGAGATGGCAGAGAAAGAAGCGAGAAGAGAAGGACATTCGTAGATTGTGCCATCATTGATAGCATCCCATATTATCTTGCCAGCTCGCTCGATGTATTCAGCTCGATCGACTTGACGAAACTCTTCGATTGTGTTGTAGTTGCGAATTATGCCTTCTGCTCTGTAATATATGGCTGCACTTCTATTACAATTGTCAGCACCTGTACGTACAACGACAGAACGCTCTTCTCACTCATCTGTTGTCAAGGCATTACCATGAATCTGCATTCGCGTTGATCGTTCTGGTGCATCTTTGGGTTGAATCTCATACAAGCCAAGCAGCTTTCGAGCTGAAGAATCAAGCTTGTCATGATTGATCTTGATCGAAGCTAGTGCTGAGAAGAAGCTCAGTTCGATATCAGACAGCCACGGCGCATATTGGATAGGGAAGAGCATGTTGAAGCTAAGCTCTCTTATCGTTCAGAAGTGGTTGTTTTCGATCTGGAATTGCTATTTCTAATCCACAAGAATCTGTCGAGCTTGACTGATCAAACATGATCTAGAAGATGATCGAGTCTGCTGTTGTAGAGTCAGAACACAGCTGATAATCACGCGCCAAGTGATGTCTGCCTTACGATGTGCCTGCAAGTGAGGCACGCGATGATCAGATGTTCGTGACAAAAGTCGAAGCATCACAAAGCATTCAAGAAACGACTTTCTCACTGGACAATGAACTTGACTTTCACATGAACAAGCCAATCTGCTATTCAACAATATCATGAGCATGCTTGAAGGCATAGAAAAGCAGGATTGACGACACCAGCACATTAGACTTGTAAGCATGCTCATTGGAATCTGCGGTGGTAGGATATTCACTCTATCTTCATGAACTTATGCTGAGGAGTGAGCAGGCATTTGTGCTGGCAAAGCTACAGTACAACAGTATCTGATCGAAAAACATGGCTTCACTCCGATCAAAATACCTCGAATCGACGTCACGCCATCAGTCGAGAAATCTGCTAGCGAAGCACACGTACCATCACCAGTGCCAACACCTCAACCATTGACATATCCAGATGTCAATTCTCTACTAGATTTTGTCACAGCCAATTGGCAGAAGCCATTCGTGACGACGTCGATCTACTCCAAAGAAGTGGCAGAAATACTCAGTCGACGACCATTCTTTATCCTGCTTCACATCGATGCACCTATCAGCATTCGATGGCAGCGATTTAAGACAAGGTGTAGCGAGACAGGTCTTGTTCCACCTAGTCTTGAAAGCTTTGTGCTTCGGAATGATGAGCACATGTATGCTGCGAACACAAATCTTGCAGCACTGGCGTCTCAAGCTCAGATTAAGATTCTGAATACTGCTGTGTCTTTACAGCATTTGCACAAGTCGCTTGATCAGCTCGACTTGACTGATCCAACAAGATTACGTCCTTCTTGGGACTATTACTTCATGCTGATGGCTTCTCTTGCGGCGAGAAGGAGTAATTGCATGAAGCGAAGGGTTGGCTGTGTTCTTGTTCGCCATTCTCGAGTTATCGCCACTGGGTATAATGGCACTCCAAGAAATACACTCAATTGCGCATCTGGCGGTTGTCCAAGATGCAACAATTCTGGTTCTATCTCTGGTGGTGCTTCGCTGAGCACATGTCTCTGTATTCATGCTGAAGAGAATGCATTACTCGAAGCTGGCAGAGAGCGAGTTGGTGAAGGTGCAGTGCTGTATTGCACAACATGTCCATGTCTGACATGCAGCATAAAGATCGTGCAAGTTGGCATTACTGAAGTCGTGTATGGTGAGAAATATTACATGGATGCAGAGGCTGCCAAGCTCTTCACCCAAGCTGGTATTCGCATTCGCCAGTTTGCAGCACCTGAGACTGGTTTGGTCGATCTCGGCTCGACCTCTGTTCTCGACCAAGAGAAGATGTTCAACAGTATGTCGCTCGACCATACGCAAGTAATGCCGAATGGTCATGCTGCTCATAGTTGAATTCGGCAAGACTAAAGCTCAAGTTGTTCCAATCAGAGATTCAAGACACCAGGATCGCCACCTTTTGTCTTGACAACATGACCTTTACTGCCTTGAAATAAGCTCTGCCAGATAAATGCTTCGCTCAAGAGAAGCTCAATATCTTTTTCAGTCCACTCTTTGGTCGGCAAGGATTGCAAGAACATCATGATCTCCTGAAAGTCCATTCGAAGCAGCTTCTCAGACCACTTCACCAAGAATGCTGCGCAGACGTAGAGATGGAAATGAGAGAATCCTTGATCTTCAGCCTGTGAAATGAGTTAGCGATGTTTTAAGGAGAAGCTGGAATATACGCACAAGGTAAGTGTCCCACATCCTCACAGTATTCTTGACACTGATCTCACGCATGAGCAGACAATTCATCCATCGAAAAGAGAATTGGATGAATTCAACACCTTCTTGTTCCATGTGTTTGGCCAAAGTACTGTCAATACGACTCGTCAGATCTCTCAATGCCGCAACCTGACGTTGGATTCCAGGTTGGGCATGGATGTAGTTGTCTTGTATACCATCAAGCAGCTTAGTAAGACACCAGAAAGAATCAGCTTCAACGGCATCGAGCACTGCTTTAGGAAGCTGACCAGGATCCATGCCAGATTCGACATCGTCATCGGTCATGTATTGACCAAGAAAGACTTGCCAAAATGGAGTCACAAGATCATTGATACCTTGAACATATCCAGATGCAGGATGCCGTATAGCCCAGACATACAGAATTCTTTCCAGACTTCGTTGTGTGGCCTCATAGGAATATAGTTCGAGATGTGGATTTGTTCTTGGCACGTCGATCGAGATTTGGTGCCATATTGTCTCATCAAGTCCACGAGGTTTAGCACTGAGTGTCGGCGATGCGAAGCTTTCAGTTCTTGGTGTACCATTCGGTCTCTCAAATGCTTGTCGTACACCATCGAGATATTCTTTCCTCTTTCTCTCAAGTGCGGCAACCCGTCTCTCTGATGATGTTGGAAGATATCCAAGTAGAAGCTGCCATGAAATAGCTCGTACTTCATTAGGTAGACCTGACCATGCAGCTTCTCTTAGCTCAGGAAGTGATATTGAAGATGCTTGTAGTATTCTCTTGAACTTGTTGATTCTTGTAATCCTCGCAGCATGAGCATCCGCTTCCTTGGCATTGGCATTTGCTGGCATGCCAGGATGTGATATCAAATGTAATGAATTGGCTGGATCTCGCAAAATCTCCTTGTATTGTGGTCGCAAGATTTTGCCTTGCGCTGACTTGGCTGTTGGATATGAAGGAATCGTTCTCGAGTCCGCAACATCACCATTGTCTACTGCCCATGAAGCTGATCTTGTACCATCTGATTCAAGCTGTCGTAGATCTGATCTTGTGCCAAAAGCACTGCCACCAAATCCAAAACCACCAGGATCTTTGCCTTTCTTGTTCGATAACCTCTTGCCTTTTCTTCTCATTGATGCTATACTCGGTAATCCAAACTCGTCCTCATCTTCATCATATTGCAAGCCATTTTTGTCATCATCATCGTCTCCATCGTTTCCAAGTCGTGGACTCGTCTTCCAAGCATCATCTGTTGAGTTTAAGAATGAGGTATAGGTTCGTCGTGGTTGAGGAGAAGAGCCCGGTCCTGCTCGACTTGGCGGTGGTGTACTTTTGTTTCGCGAAAGAGGTGGTGGTGTATGTGATCTTGAATTGGTCGATAGATTACTTTCTTCTGTCAATGCCATGTCTACTCGTGTCTCTTGAAAGCTCGCACTCACAGATTGTTGATGCCTAGAACATCAGCGTGAGAGTAGCTTGCGCCTATCACTTTCTTTTGACTGTCGCTGCTCGGTGCTGTCACAAGACTCGGTCTTTCTCGTTGACTGGAGGAGTTTGGTGATCGCCAGAAAGGAGATGTGGTTCTGAGATATCAATTAGCAAGCAGATCCTGTCCATTCTCCAACGACTCACTCGTTGCGATCTGTCATAGCAAGAAAGACGAGGTCAGTCTATCATCTTTACATTGGAATGAACTCGAATACGAACCGACCTGCACCATCTCCTGCTTATTCATTAGTTTTCAAACTCGAATACCAAATAGATTCAAATATATTGACTCACCTGCGGAGGTAGCTGCGACGGTCTGGTGAAGTTCATGATCGTATGTTTGCCATTGTTGAAGCACTTGTAGACTGCTTCGATTGACATTCAGCAAGCGTCATAACATCAAGCCACAATGCTGTGGAAGTGGCTCGTGATGTGAATTACTGACAAATGTGTTCACACCAGCATTATCATGTCTTCAACATCATACAACTACAACAAGGCAATAGTCGAGTCTCAATAATGCATCAGAGTCACGAGCTTGCAAGAAGTCTGAAGATTGTTGTTACATATGGATCTCAGCGCTTGAGATCAATCCGAACGAAGCTTGTCATCAAGCATATTCCTTCCTCCAGACCTCCAGGTACATGTCTTGTCTCGAAGACGAAGGAAGAGTCTCTGGACCTTGACAGCAGCAACTCAATGCTATCACAAAGCTAATGTCCACCTCTACCGTATGGAGTCCATCCACGATGACCACCACGACCACCTCCACGATAGTTTCCTCTACCACCACCACCACCAGATCTAGGACCAGTAGGAGCATTGATAGGAGCGTTGAAAGGAGCATTTGGAGTAGCACCACCTCGATTGTTTCTACCACCACGACTACCTGGTGGTGCCTCATCATCATACATTCCCTCCCAAGCAGCACCTTGATTAAAGTTGCTTTGCTGCATTCGAGCTTGTTGTTGACGTTCATAGTTGTCTGATTGCTGTGGATTTCCTTGTTGTGCATTTCCTTGTGGACCACCATTGACAGGAGTGTTGGATTGTGAATTTCCTCCGTTCTGTTGCATTGCCATCATTTGTTGCATCAACATAGGATTTTGTTGCATAGCCATCATTTGTTGCATTTGTGGATTGTTTTGCATAGCAGCCATTCGAAGCATGTTCTGCATTTGCATCATGTATTGTGCCATTTGTGCTGGAGTCATGTTGTTTGGAGCCGCTCCTTGTGCTGGTAGTTGTTGAGCTTGATTCACATTTCCACCACCGAAGTTGTTTTGAGCACCTCCACGACCTCGACTTCCAAATCTACCACCACGTCCACTACTCTCTTCTTCACCTACAGCATTGCGTGGTTGGGCTCGCTTGACCTCAATCGCTTTGCCGAGAATTTCTAGTGAACCTTCGAGAGTACGATCAACAGCACTGTCGCTATCAAATGTGACAAAACCAAATCCTCGTGGACGTCCAGTGTCTTTGTCCATCATAAGAGTAGCATCAAGTACACGACCAAATTGCTCAAAGAACTCTTTGAAGTCTTTCTCTGTTGCATCTTGACTGACACCACCGACGAAGATCTTGGAAGTTTTCTCTTGCTCATCTCGTGGAATGGCTCGCTTTGGATCGATCTGGTGATGTTAGTAATGGTCTTGCATCAAGATCATTGATACTAACCAACTTGCCATCGAGAACATGCTCCTTCACTGCAACAACATTGACGACCTTTGGATCTTCGAATCTGAGAAAGCCAAAGCCTCGTGAACGGCCAGTGTTACCATCACGCATAACTTGACACTCAACCACCTCACCAAATTGTGAGAAATAATTCTTCATAGATTCTGTAATGTCAGTCAGATGAGATCTACCTGACTGTGAATTCAGTGAGACTCACCATCAGTTGTCTCCCAATTGAGACCTCCAATGAACATCTTTCTGCGTAAACATTAGCATTCGAGCATTCTCATCATGGTAATCGCAATCAAGCAGTTGATAGTATTGTGTACAAGCCATGCCAATTTTAGCCAAATATCGTCATGGAGCCAGAGATGAGTTGATGTCGCTTCGTGCAAAATTTTTGCTTCTTTGGATGGTCGTTGGTACGGCATGGAGATGCTGACCGTATGTGCGGATGATTCATGGAGACGAGAATCAGATCAATCGCATATCCTCGGCGAGCGAAATCATGCAGCTTCTTGTTCAAACGAGATCACAACTTCGCGAGTGTAGTTGGACCACGAGAGAACTCAGCAAGACTAAGCACGACAGCATATCGATTGTCTGCCATATCGCACACCCATCAAGAAATGTCCAACAAGTACTTCTCAGAAAGATTTATGTTTATCCGCAAGCTCTTTGTATTGTTTGTAGTACTGTGTAGTATTCGTGTAGATCTAGACTCTGTAGACTCTATTTATCGAATGCGAGCTACTGCTTGATATCTGTAGATATAGAAGAGTATTTCCAGTGTGATCGATAGGTATGCTAGTTCTGAGTTCACCGCGATGAGCAGTGACTTCTATAGCCGCTCACTGTGGCTCTCTGACTTGACAGCTGATACCTCCTTTTTCTTCCATATGCGTGCTGTCTGCTTGAGGTCTTTCGCAGAACATATCAGATTGTGATGTTGCACAAATTCTGTATTTGTATATTCAATACCGGATTTCACGACTTTTCACTTGTCGTGTCTCAATTCCACCTCTTTTGGCTTGGCTTGTATACAAATGCTTATCTATGATTGTGAGGTTAGGAGCATGACTTACCCATCATCCTTCAATTGCACTGGTCTCTCTCTTCTATCCTCATAGGAAGACTCCTGTCGCTGAGCAGATGACGACGCATCATTCGCATCGCCGTAACCACTGTTCTGCACAGGAAGAGGTGCAGGGGCTGTTACTGCAGGTGCCGCAGCAACAACTGATGCAGCTTCAGGCTGCTCCTCCTCTGGTGCAGAAGCAGCTACAGGTGCTGTTACTGGTGCAGTTGGAGTAGGAGCTGGTGCTTGAGCATCGTCATCTCCATCGTAGCTATGTAACAGTCAGCAAAGAAGCGTGAAGATGAAATGTGAGACGAACAGATCTGCGAATAGATCTTCTTGATCATCCATCCTTGGAAACCAGAACTGTCAGAGCTGACAGTCGAAGCGCGTCAGTACTTGTGTTGTTGAAGCAGAGTACTGGATCGTGTCGAGAAAGGATTGTGATGGTGCCAAATGTCAAGTCAAGGTACAGTGATGAATGAGAGGTGGAACTTTTCGTGACCAAATGAAATCACCACGTGATGACTTGACCACATCCGTCAAATTATTTCATCCCTCACCTCGCTTCACCGATGACACTTCCTTATCACAAAGACAATCCAGCCAAGCAAAGATCACATCTCGCACAACAACCTATACCCACCAAATCAACAAAAATCTACCACCGTGGCAGTCCTAAAAAATGGCTATGTTATCATTTACGAAACATTCGACAAGTAGTAATCGTCCAGCCAGCCGTGTCTCATCCGAGAGCGCTCGCACCAACACCACAGCGAGTGCCTACGTCGTTGATGCAGACACCATGGCATTGACTGGCTTTCAATACTCTACCCACGGGGCAGGCGGACTGGCGTGGTTAGTTTGAGGCAGGTTTGGGAGTACCCTCACCACCGCCGTCACCTCGTATCAATGGTGAACGGCCAGCCATGAGCGCACGCTCGCTGAGTCGTGGCGCTGCATATAACATCACGGAAGAGTGTGAGAGACTTTTCTGTGGGACACTGAGATCTGTATTCTTGGTTGAGAAGAATACTGGATTTGAGGACTCGCTTGTGATGGATATGCAATTCGAAGATCAGACAAAGTTTGCTGTACACGAAGGAGGTTATTCTGCTGTTCAGCAAGTACCAACAAGGAAGAGCAGGGATAGTACTCTGCCGACTCCTGTTGCTTCACCAGGAACTGTCAAGTACACTGAAGAGAGTACTTCGATCTCAGCATATCTTGAGGTTTATGACTACACTGGTGGAGCGACATTTCGTGGTTTCATTGCTGAGAATGGCCAGCAAAGGGAGTTGTTCGTCTTCTTCAGCAAAGATGTGCTAGGAAAGGATCTGAAGCCTGGGTATGTTGTGAACCTCTATGAAGTTTGCTCAATTAACAATGTGCTTAGGTTGACAGCATTACTGGAGCTGGCAAGTGCTGATCAGATCGAATTTGATAAGCTTGTCGTAGCTGTAGATCGTTACGGAGATGCTGAATGTGCCGTTGACCTGATCAAAGATCTTGGCTGGGTTGGCCTTGAGATGACCACACTTGAATCATGGTCACATACATCTGCTTGTGCAAGTGAGAGATGGGTTTTGTTATCTACAGAAGTTTGAGTCATTACGTTATGCTAGGTCATTCAAATTTGTCTAGAGCTAATGCATTTGCGTTTTTCATCCACTTCAATTCATTTGTCCAGTGTTGCTCGTCATAAGTATGTGTCTCTTCACTCGCTAGACAAAGCAGTGTTTCGAGAATCTGCTAGAAGCTCGGCAGCTGGACCTTGACGAGCAAGTCGACCTTTGTCAAGCACAATGCAAACATCTGCATTGCTGACAGCCTCGAGCCGATGAGCAATCGTGATCACAGTGCTGTCTTTCATATCTTCGTGAAGAACTTGTTGAATCTGCATTGATGTTTCATAGTCAATCGATGCGGTGGCTTCGTCAAGAATGACGATTGCACTTCGTCTCAAGACTGCTCGTGCTAGACCGACCAATTGACGCTGCCCTTGGCTTAAATTCTTGCCTCCACCTTCAACATATGTGTCGAGAGACCAGCCTTGACGTTCACAGACTCTTTGCAGCACAGCTTCGCATTCATCATCAGAATGCTCGATTAGTGGATCAAGATTTTGACGCATTGTTCCAGGAAATAGGACTGGATCTTGTGCAAGGAACGTAACTCGTGTGCGAAGTGTCTGTTTGTCTACCTCTGCGAGATCGACATTGTCCATGATAATCTGACCTTCGACCGGTGATATTGTCGCTAGTAGTGCCAGAGCGAGCGTACTCTTACCAGAGCCAGTTCTTCCAAGAACAGCCACTTTTGATCCTGCTTTGATGGTGAATGATACTTCATATAGTGCAGGCTCAAGATGCTCAGCATATTTGATGGTGACATTCTTGAACTCAATGTTTCCATTAAAGGAAGGCCACCAAGCAGGAACACTAGCTTTACCAGGTGGTTCTTGTGTCAAGTGCATCAATTCGACGACTCTTTCGACTGATACGAACTCCATCTGTAGTTGTCCATACTCTTTGCAGAGCTGATGTGTTGATCTCACAAATTTACTGGCTGAAAGCATCACAAATGCTGTCAATCCAGGTGAGACACCAGTAGCCAGTGCTAGTATGACTATCAAGAAGCTTGAGATTGCCGACAATGCATCATAACGATACATCAGCCAAGCTTGGAGACTCCAATAGAAGTGATCCATTTTCTGAAAGTTGTCAACCACTCTTATGACTCTATCCATGAATCTTGGCTGTGCTCCAAAGGCTCGAACTGTGACCAGTCCATTGAGCAGCTCACCGAAATTTGACATAAGTGGTGTTAATGAGACCATTTCAAGTCTTCTCAGACTCTGACTTGTAGGTAGGAAGTAGCGGAATATGACGACAAAGATGATCGTCAATAGTACTGAGAAGACCAGGAACGTTGGTGTGACGAATGCAATGACAAAGATCGACGATGCCCAAGATAGTCCAACCCATGCAATAGCTTGAAATTGTGCAGAAATGCCACCATCAATGACACCAATATCTGAAGTCATTCGATTCATCAGACGACCAACTGGTGTGACATCGTAGAATCTGAACGTTGCATATGCAACAGTCGTCATGATCTCCTTGAACATTCTCTTACCAGTGACGTATACAATGATGAGCATGACTGCGTTTACAGTAGTTCCAAAGACAGATCTTCCAATTCCAATCAAGAAAATGATGAGTAGCCATGGTTTGACATTCTCATCTGGTGGAGGTAGTCCGTCTGTCAAGCTTGATTGTGTCGAGATCTGATCATCATTCAGCATGAAAAGTCTCTGCTCAGTCTTGTATGCTTCACCCCAATCTTTGATGAACCAGCTCTGAAATACAGTGAGAAGTCGATATGCTGTTAGAATTGCAATTAGAAGTAGCCACCAATGCAGTCGTCCAGCTTTCAGATACTCCCAATATACTCCAGCTTTGATACCACCATGTGCTCGATGCTCATCTTCGATGAATTTGACTGGTATTGCAGCCTTGACTTTGGCTTTTTGTGTAGACTCGTCCTTGTTTGATGTCTTTGATATAGTTCGCTCGATGTCATTGGCAGTATCAGGATTTGTGACACTTGCACGACCATTCTCGATCAATATCTTCTGAATAGCATGTGAAGCAACGAGATCAGTCCTGTGTGTTACGAGAAGAACAGTTCGATTTTCGAAGATCTCGCCAAGCAAGAGTTTCCGTACAATCTTTTCTGCAGTATGCTGATCAAGAGCTGATAGCGGATCGTCGAGAAACAGTATCTCTGCCTTGCTATATGCCGCTCGTGCAAGCGCTACTCGAGCTTTCTGACCACCCGACAAGCCAATGCCATTCTCACCGATGAATGAAAGATCACCAGCTGGTAGTTCTGAAAGATCTGGAAGCAATTCGCAAGCATCGAGAATGTCAGCATATCTTTTCTCTTCATATGGAGCAGAGAAGAGAATGTTCTCTCGAATGCTCATGCTTTGTAGCCATGGACTTTGAGCACAATAGCCGATGGAAGCGTTTGGTCTGACGAGGTGTCCAGATATCAAGTCCAGCTCACCAAGCAATGATTGTAGTAGAGCAGTCTTGCCAGATGCCACTTCTCCTTGTATCACGGTAAGTCCTTTCGAGAACGAAAGGTTGAGGTCGGATAGAACTGGTTTCGATGTGCCTGGCCAAGCTAATGTAGCATGTTGAAGAGCAAGTATATCACCAGTTTGAACTACCGTCGACTCATCTTTGTTTGGTTCAGCCATGAAATCTTCGATACGCTCAACTGCAACCCAAGCATTAAGTATGACTGTGATGAGTTGAGGAATGTCTCTCAAACTTGTCGTCAACATGAACATGAGTTGTATCGCCGGAAAGCCAATGTCTATGGTCAGCGAGCCACCACTGACAATAGTATAGGCGAAAAAACCGATGGCAGGTGCGAGCTCTAGCCCTAGAGAATTGGTGAAGCTGATCAGCAAGTTCCAAAGACCAGTGATGATACGCCAGTTCAGTTCATGTTGTCTCGCAGCCATGATCTTCACAAGCCATGCATCCTGCCAACCATACCACCTCAGATGTCTAATCGATTCCACGAATTGTGAGACGATGTGTAGTTTGTCATCTGTTGCTTTCCTTCGCTGTTTCTCGAGCATGATAAGTATTCTTGCAAATAGAAGATTCAGAACTTGTGCAATGACAACTACAGTAATAGCTATCAGAGCTGAAGGTCCTAGAAATTGCACCACCAGAACAGCTGAGTAGACGACACTCAGTGGAATGCAAATGAGATTCTGAAACTCCCAAAATCGCTGAGCAACTTCGTAGCAATCTCCACGCATCAGATTCAAGATCTTGCCGATTGATGCTGGCTCTTTGATCTGACCTTTTCGTGATCCAAATGCAGATGCAAACATAGCTTTGAGTCGGCCAAGCATTGTTGATTTTGTCTCTGCCTTGTCGTTGCTAGTTGAGACATTCTGATGGCTAGTGCTACCATTCGACTGTGGTACAGAAGATGCCAAGCTGATCTTGCGACCAAGTGTCTTGTCATAAAGCATAGTTATCATCTCTCCTCTTGATCTTTCGTAACATCTCCTCCCAAACCATAGACTCATCACTTCGGATTGAACTACTATCAATCGTACCAGAAGCATATATCCAGCATAATTGATGGTAGCAGAAACTGGCGCATCTCTATCTTGCATAGATGCTAACAATCGTTGCAAAATGACAGGAACAGTGTATTGTAATGTTGTCTCCAACAGGCCGAGTATTGTCAATATGATCAGATCGATGCAATTGGCTTGAATCAATCGATTTATGACCGTTCCTTTTAGCAGTTTGAATGTCTGGTGTAATCTGCTATGCTGAAACTCGTATCCAAGCTGCCATACATCCTCATCCTGCAATTGTCGTTCCGATCCAATACTGATCATTGGCGACATCCATGATACTGTCATGAACTGCCATAGTGTCAAGCAATCTTCAGGACTTCGTAATGCTGAGGTGGGAGTTGTGAATGCAGCACTGATGTCTTTTGTTGGTAGACCAGGATGTCTAAACGGCATGAATAGAACGGCGATAATAGCGACAATGTTGATGATTAGTGAGGTGATGTCGAGAACACGAATGACTTCATTCTCTTGTTCTGACTGAGCAGTCGAAATGCTTGCTGCAAACGCTTCAAAAACCAACACAATCAGTACTCCAAAAGGAATCGTTCTTGGTCGATGGACGACCAGCATGGCCAAAACGCAAAGCCATGTCAAAGGCACAAGATAGTCCAGCGGTGAAGTCTGTGAAACGAATGCTGCAGCCACTTGCAATGCAGTAGCAGATGCCGTCAATGTGATAACTATGAATGAAAAGGTATTTGGACGTCGTTGAGAGCCAAGCTCAAGCTCATCGTTATGTTTCTCGCTCTGCTCTGACACAAACGGCCGTGTCCACCTTGGTCGCCAGGTGCTTGACAGAGATATGATCTGAAGCAGTATAATAGTGACAGCAATAGCTGCTGGTATGGCTGAAATGACTGGTAGAAAGCATGATCTGAATTCAGCTCGTCTCACATCCCACGGATCTGACCAGCAGATGTTTTTCGTGACACTCGTCCTGTTCTGATCGATTGTCTTGATGTGAAGCAGTCGGAGATCATGATCTTGTATGCCGAGATATTGCATGGTGGAATGATACTCATCCAACCTGAGCGAAGACGTGAGTGATGGCTGGTGTCGTCGCAGTCATCGTCAGCAAACTTGGCGATATCTCATCTGACGTTTCGTAAATGCATGAATGCTATATTCAACTCAATAGCTGGATCAGTGATTGCGCGTAGAATAATAGGCAGCCATTTGAAATTGGTACTCATCAATCCTTCAAGCGTCACAATGCATGCAGATCCATACTGAACTTTACTAAGAAGATGACGAGTCAATGTACTCTTGAGACTACATGCGCGGAAGAAAGAGCATTCTCGTATTGCTCTGCAAATTATGAGAATCTTGCATCAACAGACGATCGAGAGAATGTCAAGAATCCATTCTGTACGAACGTATTGGGTATCTACATGTAGTCTCTGAGGCATTGATTGAAGCTGATACCAAAGTGCACTATGGTGGTCGATCGGACATCCAAAGTTTCCTGTTGACACTTTATACTGACTGCGTCATGCGAAGTCAGGACGACAGAGCTGCCATGCAACCTCATATTGATGCTCAGTCATTCTGTTGCATTCATGCTGGATGAGCACTTCGAGGTTGTGCAGCCAGTATCGTGTTAAATGGACAAAGTTCGACTGAGGATCATCAGAAAATGTAACATGTACCAGCAATTGAAGCTACTGCAGAGACAGGTAGCATTCCTCAAGCAGCTCTGTCGAGATAAAGAACAGTTTGATGCGATCGGCAGCACGATTGATGCGAATCTTGCGCCTTGCTGCAGGCATCTCAGCAAAATCAAAGCCACCGAAATCACTGACATTGGCAGCTCGACTCACAATGTCATGGTTGACGATTCTGTCGAAACAAAATGCTGTCGAACACTCTTCGTTCGATCAACAGAACCTCGTTTATCCGTCATTCTGTACCGTTGTGTATAGGCTTGACCAGCACAACAGGCCCATTGTATACCTTCCTGCCATGGAGAACGAAGTATATGACGGCAAAGATCACAACCACTCCATAAATGAGCGAACTCCAATTCATCGAATCTGCTTCGACAGGTACAGCCAGTGGAAAAAATGTGAACACATAAACCACGATCAAGAAGGCCACGGCCGCGATGTTGAGCGGTAATCCATACACACCGAGCGACCATCGAGCCGGTGGCAGAGGATAGTCTTTACGAAGTTTCCGAAGTGCCAGACTGGAGATCGATATGATGTATGAGCTCAGAATTGCTCCGACCGTGAGACTGACAATGGCGTTGAAAGCCACTGATGAGCCCAGATTGATGAGCGATAGCAGACAGGTGATGACGAATGAGATTGACAACGCATTTAGCGGTATATTCCAGCGCGGATGGACGCGAGATAGGAATCGACTGAATGGCAGACCGGCATCTCTTGCAAAAGCATACATCTGTCGAGAAGCTGTCGCAACGTTGCTGATCGTGCTGCACAAGCACATCATGGTGATCAACATTGCCACTATTGACGTGCCGGCCTTGTTCTGCGTCGCATTATATAGTGTGTCGATGTAAGTGAAGTTGTAGCTGGGCGAGAGTGCGCTGTCTATATCTGTTATAGCAAATGCGAAAGTGATTACCATGAGGAAACCAGTGATGCCGTTGATTATCAATGTCCATATCATTCCAAGAGGAAGCACTCGGGAAGCGTCTTGTATCTCTTCAGCCATGTGAACGGCAGAATCAGGTCCAAGCAGTGAATAGATTGGCCCGATGATGCCAACTAGACATGCTAAACCTTGAGTTGGCCATCCGTAGGCGTTGGTGAATTGAGTAAAGACAATCTCGGCATCTTGACGAGGCGAGAATACCCAGAACAGAGTAAGCACTGCAATGAAGCCAATGATATGGATGAATAGCATAATGCCTTCGATCAATGGCAGTTTCGATGCGAAGAATGTGTTGAAGAGAATCGCTACGGCGGCCACTGCTATGATCATGAGTGTAGCATGCCAGGGCTGCGCACTGTAACTGCCATCATTGAGCAAGATAATTCCCTGCAGCTGGAGAGCAACAAGATATGAGCCAGAAGAGATGTTGACTTGCCAGCCAAGCACGCATAGCCAACCAGTGATGTAGCTCAAGAACTTCTGACAGCTTCGAGGACTGAATTCAGATACCCAGTGGTACTGGCCGCCAGAGGTGGCCGCCATCGATGCCATTTCTGCCATACTGAGGATGACGGTGCTGAAACCAACCAACGAGACCAGATACATCCAGATCATCCCAGCCAGACCGCCATTGGGAAGAATGTAGCTTGCTGTGAAGAGGATGGCCTCCCAAGTACACATCAGAACCGCTGTGAAGCCAATGATTGAGATGAGACGGAAGTTTCTTCTCAGTTCTTGTATCTTGCCAACGCGATCCATATCAAAACGATCCATCTGCGTGCCTTTCTCTCGTTCGAGAACTCCGCCATTTTCGTTGACTTCCTGAGAGCGCACTCTCGAGGCAAGTTTGAAAGTTGTCATGGTGCTTGTGCAAGAACAAAAGAACAAAAGAGCGAGACTGACGGGGACGACTTAGAGACTTACCTTTTATGCATACCTTGAGGCGGCAAATCGTGACAGCTGCATGCTTATTCATGGTCGCCATGTGCGGACGCAACTCTTGTTCGAGCAAGCAGCGATGTTAATCGGCTCGGTAGTGGATAAGTGCCAGCCGGAGTGTTCGTGAGGTGCATATCAAGGGTCGTCCTCGAATGCCTTCACTTTGTCGCAAGAAACTTTAGGGCTGAGAGATGTTATAAGCAGTCGTGGCGATGCCAAGTAAAGCATATGATTTGAATGACAGTATCGTGTCTTCGTAAATGCATAAGACGAGCGCAAACAACTTGCTGTGCTAAGATCTGCAGTCGCCAGATGGCTTTATCCACCTACCCAGTAGCGTTGCACAATCACCAGGACTCGAGTCCAGACGATGCCCAACAGTAGCGGCAGACAAATGCGATCAAATCATCACTGTGCTGTAGCAAGTAAATTATTGACACATACACCATCGAAGTGTCAAACATCAATTCTGTGCAAATATATTGGGTATCTAGTCTCGTAACACTCATACACCATAGCTCTAGAAGCTGACTTTTCTCATCACTGATTACTGCTCACTCTCCCACCATGTCGATCACGAGCAAGCACTTCCTCGTCTCTGTATCTCGTTTCACCGTGTCTATTCATTCTTCTCTTTCCTGTCTGCGATACTGTTGAACGTGGACCGAGCATCAATACCTTGACCTTGCTGACTACTTGTTCGAGCACTCGATAAGGCCACACAACAAGCTCCCATCCAACCTTCACTGGTAGCAAGATGATATTCTGTACAGCACCGAGAGTGGTGCGCACTACACTTGTCTGACCTTGTGAGTGTTGAGCAGCGACTGCAGCGAGAGATAGAGCATCTTGCAATCTTGCTTCCAAGTTCTGATATCGTTGCTCTGTCACCATTGCAAGAGTGGCATATCGTTTCTCATATCTTCTGACCGCTCTTTCCAACGAGTCTAGACGTGGTTCAAGTCGTTTCTGGATTCGGACATCAAGTCCAGCAAGATCAGCAGGCTGTATCTTGGTTGATGTGTCTTGCTGGACTGAAACTTGCGATTCAAGCAATTCGATGCGAGCTAGTAGATCACGAGTGTTGCTGGCTGATGTAGCAGCTGGTTGTATCAGATCATTCCCAGTCGCAGTACGTTGGAGATGGAGTGTTCTTGCTGCAACTAGACGGATGACTTGTCGAGCTGGCCAGAATTCTGCTGCTAACAGGAAGATCGATAGATTATAGTCTGTGACCAGCGATGTCGACGGTCGAGATAGTTGTGCACGAATGACGTGCAGTAAATATGCTGCAGCCGCTGGTAGAATGAATGTTGCCAACAATGCAAGCAATTCTTGTTGACGAAGTTGTGCTGAAGCAGCTGCTCTGGCAGCAGTATTCGTCTCCGGCTCTTTCAATCTCTCTTCTTCATCTTCGGCACCTTCACCATCGGATGTGTCGATAGCCTCTTCAATATCATCAGGTTCCACTTCTTGTCTCACAGCTTGTGCTGAATAGTACCATTCTCGAGGAACACGTATACTCCAATTCATAAATACTGCCGCCAGTCCAAGCAACAACGCATCTGTGACAAACGCACTGCCATCTGCTACAAACAATCCTGCAATGGCAGGCAGTATTGCAAATGCCAATGGTGTAGATGACCAATGAGTTATCTCTCGCTCATCTTCTCTTCCTCCTTTTGTTGGATTGATGAGGTCTTCATGGAATGAAGATGAAGCACCAAGACTGGCGTATGAGATGATGCTGCTTCGTCGTCGAGCTTGGGAAATAGGTGAAGCGATTGGTGATGGAGCAGGTCGACCGTTCACCTTTTGCTGTAATCTTTGACGTACTTGCGATTCGATATTTGACTCTCCATTGCTTACTGCACTGGTTTTGGATGTTGATGCTGCATTCTCTGTTGAAGCTTCGGCCATGCTGCAAGCTTGCAAGGTTGATGCTTGTGCCGATCACTGAAGGTAGAGTCGAACTTGCGGATGGCGAAAGACTTTGATTTTCATCAACTGTGACAAGCTTTGAATCACGCTCATGCTGGGAGCTGTTTCTGGATGGACTGTTGCGAGGAAGAAATGGATCGTCGCGTAATGATGTCGTGTTTTGCCTTGCATGACGAAGTGCCGAGTCGCAACTATTGGTTCCGAGAAAGAAGAAGCTGGCACGACTTTCGATCGATCACAGAACTACACGAGAGATGGCGGTCACGGAGGCAGGCTTCATTTACAGCAACTATCAAGCTCCTACTTTGACACCATTTATCTGCTTTTCTTCTTTCTTCTTCTGTGCCTTTGACGGCAAGAAGCTCTTCACAGCCTTGCTTTGTGTAGCTTTTGGATTGAGACCTTTCTTTCTCAACTGCTTCCTGAGATCTCTTTCAATCACTGCAGCATCTTCCTCATCATCAAAATCAGCGAAAGCATCTTCTTGATCAACGTCCTCGTCGTTTGTGATAGCACTATGATCCGCGACGATAGTCTCCTCGGTCTTTCGAGGCTCACTCTTGCCTTGTGGTTTAACAGCGTTGGCGGGAGTAGCACCAGTCTTCTTGAATTTAGCAACGTAGAAACCATCGACGTTGTAAGCATGAGGATAGTATCGTCGAGTCATTTTCAGCGATGGATGGAATTGCTTTGATTGATAGTTGACGAAACCTTCTCGACCGAATACAAGGCCCGTCTCAACCAGTTTCACGTTTGGTCGTTTCATCAGAGCGTACTGAACCACTTGCTCATTCTCCTCAACAGTTACTGAGCAAGTTGAGTAGACAATGTATCCACCTGTCTTGGATGCGTGATCAACCGAGTCAATCGCTGAGAGTAGAAGCTGCTTCTGTAGATGTGGCAGACGCAGAAAATCAGCCTCGTCTTTGTTTGTCTTGACTGAGGCATCTTTTGCAATGACACCAGTGCCAGAACAAGGAGCATCCAAGAGTACTCTGTCGAATCCACCCATCACTTTTGGAAACTCCAGAGCTGAGTAGTTGCAGACAATTGTATTCTTGACACCAAGTCTGTGGATATTTCCAATCAGACCTTTGGATCTATCTTTGCTAGCATCGTTTGCGAACACGACACCAGTATTTCGCATGAGTGCAGCGATATATGTAGATTTACCACCTGGAGCAGCAGCCATATCAAGCACACGCTCGTGTTCTTGTGGTGCTAATGCCATACATGGCAGAAATGAAGAAGCTGCTTGAAGAATGTATTGTCCAGCAAGATATTCTGGTGTAGCTCCGAGAGGGACTTGCGATTCAAATACTTGCAGACCAACTTTGGACCACTTTCCAACTGGTTCAAGAGTGACGCCACGATTTATCAGAGAGTGCGCCAGCTCTCGTCGTGAAGTGCGTAATGTGTTTGTTCTCAGTACTACTGGTCTTGGTGTTTCGTTTGCGTCGAAGAAAGCCAATGCTTCTTGTGGTGTGAACAAGTTGAAGAGTTTCTCAGCAAGGTATGGTGAGTAGCCATAGTATACGCATATGTCTTTCAACAAAGCTTCTGTATATTCTGTGCGACTTCGACTCTTGTCTGCCAATTCTTTGAAGTTGCTGAGTATTCTGACATTCTCTGTAATTCGTGTTCTAAGCATTTGAAGATCTGGAGCAAGAAGATTGTTCTTCGCTTGTGTATCGTCGTCCAGATCAAGATCACCAGCGATGTTGGTTTGTAATGCTTCCTCTGCGACTTCAGCTTCGTTTGCTTCCTCCTCCTCCTGTCTTTGTCCGTCCAGCTGTCTTGACAGACCAACGATATTTGCTTCATTCAGCTGATCTTCCGCATCAGAGTCTTCGTCGGACCATATTCCATTTTGTACTTCTTGGTCAGAATCATCCACAACATCCTCATCTTCGCTATCAGACGGTGCCAGATCAAAGTCATCTCTGTCATCTTGCAGCTCTTCGTCTTCAGAATCATCGAGATCTATTCCACCAAGCGCATCTTCATCAACTGTCGGATCGTCCAGAGCATCACCACTGAGGTCAGAGTCGTCGTCATCCTCGAGCAGGTTCTGTGGTGCGGGTTTCCGAGATACTGATGGCTTTACAATCTTGGCTGTCTTCTTTGCTGGCTGACCATTGACCTTTTGCTTTTTGATCGCACTTTTTGGTGTAGAATCATGCTTTCGTTTCTTGTTCAAGTTCTTCTCTTTGCCAAGATCAGGTGGTGGACCTTGCTTTTGCATGCGACGACCGACGCCCATATTGTATGCTTTGGCTCCGGACCAGATTTATCTAGGATGATCTGGCAACAAACGTTTATGCTATTATTGCAAAAGCAGATTGCTTTTGAGATCTTGATAAATTTCCAGGAAATTTTGTCGAACGAGCGGAAGTCTTCCGTCCATGATCTTGACCTCGCATTCATGCAACATACTTAGAACTCACACACTGCGATCTATGCTCTGTGATCGATTCAGGATCTACGGGAAAAAGTTATTCACACGGCATAGATCCAAGAAGAAGACTTGCCAAGTCTCGTATCGATCGATCGACATTTCACCTCCACGAAGACTCGAGAAGAACCGTATTCGATTCTGACATCGGACTACGCAGTTGTGTTGATTGCTAGAGACCAGGCAGATTCTCAAACATGCCTATCGCCATCGGTTTGGAAGGTAGTGCAAACAAGCTAGGAGTAGGAATCATTCAACACGATAATCCAGCGTCAAATCCTCCATCGCCACACGACTCTGCATTCTCTGGCGATGAACAACAGCAGAAGCAGAGCTCACCTCCAGTCAGAATATTAGCAAATCTTCGACACACATTTCATGCTCCTCCTGGAGCAGGATTCCTACCAAAAGATGTAGCAGCACATCACAGACGATGGGTCGTGAGATTGACAAAGCAAGCAATGAAACAGGCCAAGCTTGGCATCAAAGACATTGATTGTATATGCTATACGAAGGGACCTGGTATGGGAGCACCTCTTGCAAGCGTTGCTATAGCAGCGAGAATGCTTTCACAGCTATGGAATCTACCATTGATTGGCGTGAATCATTGTGTTGGCCATATCGAGATGGGTCGTGCAATTACAGGAGCCGACAATCCTGTTGTGTTGTATGTGAGTGGTGGCAATACTCAAGTCATTGCGTACTCAGCACAACGATATCGCATTTTTGGAGAAGCTCTAGACATAGCCATAGGCAATTGCCTAGATCGATTTGCCAGAGTGCTTCGAATACCCAACGATCCTGCTCCTGGATACAATATTGAACAGCTTGCGAAGAAGGGTAAGCATCTTCTTGACCTTCCATATGCTGTGAAAGGTATGGATGTCAGTTTCTCCGGTATTCTAGCTCGTGTCGAAGAAATGGGTGTGAAGTTGGACCAAGGCACTGAGCCATGGCTTGATAGTGAGAGTCAAGAGCCAATCACAGCAGCAGACCTTTGCTTCACTCTGCAGGAAACAGTATTTGCAATGCTTGTTGAGATTACTGAGCGCGCTATGGCTCATGTTGGTGCAAAGCAAGTGTTGATTGTAGGTGGTGTTGGATGTAATATAAGGTTGCAAGAGATGATGGGTATCATGGCGAGTGAGCGTGGTGGATCTGTCTATGCAACTGATGAGCGATTCTGTATCGACAACGGCATAATGATTGCTCAAGCTGGATTGATGGCTTGGCAAATGGGATTTCGCACTGCCATGAAAGACAGTACCACAACTCAACGCTTTCGGACTGACGAGGTTCTGATAAATTGGCGAGATTGATATCATCCTTTCTTGATCTCGCCGTTCGGCATGTTGGATTGCTGCATCTCGACCATCTCCTTCACAGTATCAACCAAGACAGTACGTTGGAGTTTTGCAGCTGCCACAGCCTGATCAATCAAAGCTTCGCTATGACTTTGAGGATCGCCTCGTTGCCATAGCTCTGTGATTTCATCACGAGACTCCAGATATGCCACACAACACACTGCTTGCAGCTGTTGATCAGAAGATACAGGATCGATGATTGTGCTCTGACGTTCTGTGATACCAGCAACTCCACCAGAAACCAAATCAACACAATCAATTCCAGCTTCTGCTAGAGCTGCACAACTGGCAGTGACCATTCCTGCCAAAGCTGTCATAAGTCCAAGACCACGCTCACTTCCTTCATCAGGATCTGCTCCCTCAAGTATAGTAACCACAACATCCACCGCACTCTTTGGCCATCTTTCACCAATAACAATACCTCTCAATGCATTCTCAAGATGAACTCCAAGATCACGCTCATTCCCATCTCTTACGTAACCTCTTCTATTTCGAGTTGCGAATGGTGCAAATTTGACATTCGTTGTGAGAAGCAAATTTGGACTGAATGCTGCGTTTCGAGGTAGTGGTTGTGGACCATGTACTGTTACAGAAA
>JAQQXO010000367.1:0-33058 GCA_029852735.1 Persea americana
GTCACGGTATCGTCCTTTGGCTTTGCCTTCCAAGGGAATTGCAGGTACACGCCCTTTCCGGACACGACGCTCGAAGTGTACTCGTCGTATTTGTACAGCGAAAGGGAATGGTCACCATCCCGCACGAAAGCATCTTCGGTCCACAGCGGCATCCAGGCGAGCGCAAAAGGGAAGTTCCCGGCGTCGGCGACGCTCATGACAATGTGCGAGCCTGGCACCTCCTCCGGCCTGATGGCGAGCTTGATGGTCTGGTTCCACGTCTCGCCACGCTCGACTGCGTTCGTCCGCCAAGCCGTGTGACCTGCACTGTTGGCAGACGGGAAAATGCAGTTGTCGATGCGTTCATTGGCGGCGTTGCGGACCTCGAGCGTGAGCTGCAAATCCGCCATGGCCACTCCTGCGGGCGACGAGACGACTCCGAACTTGGGATGCGAGAGCAGCGCGTTGAGCGGGATAACCGGCTCGGTGACTGTGATGTATATGTCGCTCCTTGGCCTCGCCGGCGCCTCTGCGAATCCAATCTTTGGCGTCGTGCGTATGTCCGAGAGGACGGTCGGCGTCATCTGGATGAGGTGGTCGCTGTCGGGGTCCTGGAAGAAGCGGAATCGCACAACCACATCAGTGATTATCGGCGAGAGCATATAGCGTTTGTTCGGCACAGGGAATAGATCCTTCACCATGTTCGGCCACTCTGACGCCTCGTCTTGGCCATTTTCGTCCGGCGACCACGACGACCAGATGTCGATGTGCCGTTCGTGCTCTTCCGGACTGCCCACGAGATCCGAAATGTCGATGACGCCAATCGCGGTCGTCCGCCGGACTGTCTTGGCCGCGGACGACTTCTCCGGCGAGGACACGCCCTTACTCTCCTGGATCGGCGCTTCGCGGGGCGCTTTCGCACTCGATGTCTTGCTGTCTTTGTCATCTGCACGCCTGCCTCTCGCGGTCCACATCAGACTTCGCCGACCGCTGCGCACGCTGCCAGCTTTCCATGCCGCGTTCTGCGTCGTCGAAGCTTGACTCGTCGAGCCGTCGCGCGACGGCGGCACGTCCGGGACCGTGATTGCTGCCTTCACCGGCTCTGTGGTGATGACCTTGACGACGAGGAAGAGACTCGACTGTTCGTTGGGCGCAATGCCGACGTCGTGCGCGGTGAGATCGGTGAACAGCGTCTTGTGCCGCGCGACCTGCGCTCCGCCGGCGCCGAGCGCATCGATGGCAAACACCTCGGACAGCAGCCTGGGAGGCTGGGACGCGCTCTTCGAGTACAAGCAGACGGCGAAAGTGAGCGGCTTGTTGCCCTCCACGTGGTACGACTTGAGGTCGCTCAGGAGGTGGTGCAGCGTCTTCGTCTCGAACGGCGGCGCAGGCCGGTGATCGAGCAGGCTCATCATCGCCTGCAGCTTGCTGACCTCGACGGCCGAGTCGTCGCTCGTGAGGATGCGGCCCTTTTTCTGCGTGCTGCGAACGATGACGTCGCCGTTGAGCATCTTGCTGCCGCTGGCGAGGTCCCAGACGGCCGACTCGCGCAGCGCGACGAGCTCGTGCCGCGTGAGGATCTTGTGCAGGAGCTGTCGCCTGGTCGAGTCGAGCCTGTTGACCAATGTCGACATTTGCTCGAGGAGGTCGTATTCACGCCCGAGGAGGAGTTCGTGCAGGTTCTTGGAGTGCCATTCGCGCAGACAGGACGCGATCTCGTCGACCAGCGGCTCCTCCTTGGACGTTGCCGACTCGTCGCCGATCTTGAGCATCGGCACCGGCGCGGGTGGTCTCTTGCCTGTCCGAGTGACTGCCGTTGGCGCTCTGTCAGACTCGACAGTATGGCCGTTGACATGAGCACCACCACCGCCGCCTGTGATCTTTTGCGTGGTCCTTGTCGGCGGCGAAGGCCAATCCTCCAACAAT
Organism: Persea americana; assembly: GCA_029852735.1. Taxonomy (NCBI): domain Eukaryota; kingdom Viridiplantae; phylum Streptophyta; class Magnoliopsida; order Laurales; family Lauraceae; genus Persea; species Persea americana. Next base: position 1,906 of record JAQQXO010000367.1, read on the forward strand.
CTCTCATCAATCCTCTCCTCCCCATCACCATCGCCATCCCCATCCACCTCAGTCCTGCCGCCCTGTGTATCCTCCTCCAACCCCTCGCGCGTATTCACCTCGCCCAGCATCTCCCTGACATCGACGCAATCCCTGGGGAATATGCCCGAGAAGACACGCGCCTCGAGCGGCCTGCCCTTTGTGCTGGTGAGTCCGGCGAGCAGCGAAGGCGGAGCGACGAGGTATCCGCGGTACCACTTGCCATTTGCGCCGCCCTGCTCGATAATGTAGAGCTCGTCGCCGATCTGAAGGGGAAGGTCGAGGAGGATGTGGGTGTGAAGGGGTAGGTGCAGACGGCGAAGACGATGCGGGGAAGGGGTCTCCAAGGCATCGTCGTAGATTGGAGTGGTTGGCGTAGAGAGTGCAGAGAGGATGTCGTAGGTTAGGAGTGGTTGGTGGAGTGTGAAGAGGTGATATTAGTTGTTAGAGCTTCGAGGATGTGGGTGATGGCTCGTGTGCTGCTGCATGACCGGTGTCGTATCGATGTCGTCGCTCGCAGAATCGAATCTCAGCGAGTTCAGTCGAGTCGAGTCGAGGCTGGCTGTGAGTGAGCTATGTCCGCGATCCTGCTACCCCAAGAGGGTTTCTCAAGCTACGGAGCGAAGACTCGGCGGTCAGAGTGATATATGGTAGAGGAAGAATATGAACAGGTCGATAGAGGTATGCCGGGAGGTGTAGGTGTAGGTGTGATGTTGTAGATGTGATGCTCTGAAGTAAGTGCATGAAGTGAATGCTTGGCCAATGCGTGCAAGGCTGGCGGGAAGTTACCGTCCGTGCATGATGCGGTACACTACTGTACTGCGCGGCTAATGTTGACAGTAATTAATGATTTGCCGCCCTACCAAGCCACAGTCCATATACTACTGTACACGGCATACAGTACAGGGTATTGTATACACAGCATAGTATGATACGATGGGAGACTTGTATGATTGATTGCATCTACGACGACGCCGTTCGAAAAGAGCACCTGCTTTTCCCCATCCATCATACCTCGCTCACTTTCTTCTCCAGGCCTCATCGCCTCGCCCGACTAATCTCCTCGAGAATCATCTCCTTCGCCTGCTCAACACCCGCACGACTGCCACGTATCACAATCGCCTCCTCGTCACCCTTGCCCGCCTGGGGCACATTCACCTGGCATCCAGTCCGGCTTCGGATCTTCTGCACAGTGGCACCCCCGCGTCCAATCACCAGCCGGTGCAGACTCGGGTCCGGCAGCAGCAGGTATCCAGTCACCTGCTCCTGCGCCGCCGCAACAGCTGCCTCGATCATCGCCCGTGCTTTGGCGAGGTTTTCGGCCTCCTCTCCCTTCAGTATCCACGGAATGTCGCCACTTCCTTCGTCGGCCGTCAGGTCCACCAGGTTCCACGAGTGCGTCCCTGCACCGTTGCCAGGCGCCTCGTCCGTGATCAGCGGCATCGCGCTCGACGACCTCACCGCGCCGCTCTGCGCCGCCTTTGCCGGCGGCTTCTGCCCGCCGTGGTCGACATGCACCTTGTGGTCCCGCCGCAGCTGCGAGATGAAGTTGCCGTTGCGCGATTCCGCCACCGCGTGATGCAGGTGTCGTGGTACCGCCACCTGCACGCTCTCCGCCTCCTTCGTCAGCTCCAGGATGCGCGCCCTCGCCGCTGCCACGGCCTCCGGTGTGCCAACCAGTGTCACCTGCGACCTTGCCGGTCCCGTCACCGTCGCGCGAGGAATGTTGAGGTTGACGGCATGATCGGCCTCGATCGACCTTCGCACTTCTCCGCCTCTTCCGATCAGACGGTTGTGCTTCGACGGATCGACCTCGAGTGTCTCTGTCACCCTGCTCTCCTCCAACGCGACATGCGCCAGTATCGCCGCAATGATCTTGGCCACGACAGCCTCCTCGCCTTCGACCTTGATGTTCGTGTCGCTCGAGCTCCGTGCCGGCATCTGAATAGTCCGATTGCGTGACGCGGCGTCTTCTGGTCCGCCGGCCTCGCTGATGAGACGTCGAAGATTCTCGCCTAATACTGTCAGTACTCAACATGAAACGTAGGATTGTTCATACCGTCTCGTCCGATCAATGACCGATGATGTCGCTGATGCACGTCCACCATCTGCGACACGGTCGCGTCCATCGTCTTCACCTTCGATTCCAGCGCCCGCTTCGCCTTGTCCACGGCCTCCTTTGTGCCACGAAGCTTGATCTCGACCTTGCCCGTGCCGCTGACGGCGTCGCGCGACGGAATGTCGATCTTCGCTCCGGTGCTCGCACGCAAATCGATGAGCTCCCGTCCGCCTTTTCCAATCAGACTGGGGAGCTGTGATTGGTCCGCCAACACCGTCGCGCTGAACGAGTGGTCTTGCTCCCACTGGTACAGATCAAGGATCTCAGCTCTTGCCTCGTCTGCGCCTTTGCGCGGTCCCTTGATGATTACCTCGTCGGCGACTTGGGGTCGAAGCGATGAGCGTCCAGCGTCGCTAGCGCCGTCCGCGACCGACATCGTGTCGGGAGACGTCACGGCGTTGCGCGGGAAGAGGATGCGAACATTGTACTTGTCCTGCATCTTCAGCACCTTCGAGCCTTTATTACCGATGAGCTCGCCGTGAAACCTCGGCGGAATCTTCAGCGTGTGCGTCGTCTCATCCTCGAGCTTGCGGCTCATGGCCAGGATGTGCGCTTTGGCGGCCTCGGCCTTGGCCTTTGGTCCTTTGATCTCGACCTTGCCGTCCTTGGCCTGAATCTCAACGTCGAACTCGTCTCGCAGCTGGTTGATGTTCTCGCCCTTCTTGCCGATCAAGAAGCTCGCGAACTTCTGTGGGAAGTCGAAGGAAATGACATTGTCACGCTCTTTCTCGTCTCGGATCTGCTCCTCGATAAAAGCCAAGATCTTGGCGTGGAAGTCGTCACGGCTGCTGGCGGACCGCGCATCTGTGGATTTGTCGAAGGGACAGCGCGAGCCGAGGAGTCAAGACCGAGGAATTGGACCGGGAACGGCACTTGCTGCTTCTGTCCTTCTCGCGTCACGTATCTGTGAAGCTTCTCGTGGTACTGGGGCGGAGCGTCAATGTTCCTCTTGACTACATCGCCATGCTCAGCGATGAGTCCGAGCAAGTGCGCTTGTGCTTCCTGCAGGCTCTTCTCGAATTCGAGCAGCTCACTTGCAGCAGGTTGAGCCCGCGGAAGAGCGTATGACTTGGTCGGCGTCACGCCCTCATAGACAAGAAGCACTCGCGGAGACTCCTCCTCTGGAAAGACGAGGTGGACTCCATACTGGTCGCGAACGAGATGAGCATGTTGTTGCTTGAGCTCGCGCTGGTAGAATGGATCGATCTCGACCGCCCTGAAGCGTGCAGGAGGATGACCGTGGATCAAGCCCGTGATGTCGTTGCGCGCTCTCATGGACTGAGGGCCATTGGGCGCAAAGATCTGCCACGCAGTCGGCCCTTCCGATCCCGTCGGCAGGACGATCTGCGCCTTATGTCTGTCCTCGAGATCCCGCAGGTGTGCTCGCTTGGCCTGCATATATCTTGCCAAGTCACGAGCGTGAGACTGCGCCGATTCTTGTGGTCCTGGGTGCAGCCTGGCGACATCGAGAGACTCCATGTACATTGCCGAGGCAAGCTCCACGACCTTTTCCATGGCACCGTCTATCTTGTCCGGCGGTCCGACGATCGTGATGCTTTCGTCGTCGGACATCGGCGGTGGCATGATGACAGAGCAGCCCGTTTGCTCCATGAAATCGTGTATCGAGATGCCGCGTTCCCCGAGCACGAATTGATGTCGTTGCCGAGCGATCGATGCCGGGCTCGCGATGAGCTGACTCCTCAGCGCCGCCGCCATTTGCTCGATCTCGGCCTGCGCACGCCGTGCCGCCTCGCGTTCGCCAGCAATCTGGATGTGTAGGCCATCCTGCGGCTGGAGCCCATCGTGTCGACCTGGTGCGAACTGTGGTGGCGGCTGTCGCCGCCAGGTATCATATTCAGGTATCTTGATGTTGATATCGCCTTGCTGCAGCCGGGCAATGTTTGCGTTCCGCGGTCCGGCAAGGTGGGGAAAGAACTCCGCAGGGATGCCGTTGAGCCGGAGGTTGGACGTGCGCGGTTCGCTGGTTGACGATTTCCAGAATCTCGCGTTTGGCAGCCTCTGCCGACACCGGGTCACCCTCGACAAGCACATGAATGATCGCATCCTCGTCGGGCTCTGGTGCGCCCTCCTCCGCTTTCGGCATCTGGATCCTGGCGCCAGTCTTCTTGCTGATGGCTTGAATAGTTGCGCCTTGACGACCTATTATATGTGCACGGACAGATGCTGGTACAGGGATCTTGACGCTTTGCTGATGGAGTGTTAGCACGAAAGACATCAACGAAGTAAAGAGTCATACCGATGCGCCGACGATCTTTGCAATATCCTTGAGTGCCCGCTCCACAGACTCGGCGGTCGGACCGGAGCATGTGAAGGTGCTGTTACCGTCGCCGGTCGTCATGTCCAGCTTCACCTTCGACTTGGTGCTATACTCCTTGAGTATATCCCGGATTGGCTTCTTCAGCTCGTCTCGCGATTTGAGTTGGGTATTGCTCATGGTGGTGGATTGCCTGAACTGGCCAGGTAAGCTGATGCCCGGCGTCGCCGTGCGGCCAGCCGTTGATGAGCCTCGGCCTGCGCCGTTGACGATCGGTGCGCTGAAGCCGGCAGGCCTTTGACCCCACATGCCTCCAGCTGCAGCTTTAGACTTCGGAGCTCCGAGGGAAGGGAAAGCCTCTTGTGAGGTAGTGTCGAGTGGCGCCGCCGCTGGCTTCGCGTTCGAGCTCGGCTCCTTTTGCTTACCGGCGGCCTTAGCTGAAAGAGGAGCGCCATTCGGCAGGGGATCGCCGTTGGTGCTCGGTGCGGCGGGATGAGTGGTAGATGGTGGAGGGTGAGCGATGTCCTCTTCGTCCACGGCATCTTCTAGTGTGACGTTGAGAGTGTGATGGTGTGCGGCGGCGTGCTCGGCCGCGAGCTTTTGCGCAGGCGTGAGCTCCGCATGTCCGTTTGCAACCGGTGCCTCCATGACTGAAAGTGTATGATCGAAGTGGGAATGTTGAATTGTATGTTCCAAGTGGGGATTGGGTTTGTAGATCGTATGATCGAAGAGGGGAGAGTATCGAACTGTATGATCGAAGTGCCAGAGATTCGAATGATGGATCGGTGACAAATTCGTACTTTGAATAATCTATGCTTGTGCGACGAAGCGAGAAATTATACGAAAACGAGAGCAGCGCTCAGACAGCTCGCAGCGAAGTACTCGAGTCTGAGCGAGTGCTCGCACGGTCGAAATCGAGTAGTGACAAGGTTATGCTTTAGATGCGGACATGGTGTTGCTTGTAACCTAACACCAGCTCCGCAAAGGAGTACGATTGGCGAATTGTCGTCGGTGTGGTATGGTGAGAGTTGTAGGTGAGGTAGTGTAGAAGTGAGGGATGTCAATGGAATGTCCCACGTTCCATTCTTGGAGACACCTATGCCAAGATTGTATATCACGTGATATGTATCAATGGTAAAAGTAAAGGCAATGCCCATTGAGCACTTGACATGCCGTGACAGCGATACAGCAGGCCATGGGAAAGAGCTCGAAAGACAAGCGTGATGCATACTACCGTCTGGCGAAAGAGCAAGGCTGGAGAGCTCGCTCGGCCTTCAAGCTGTTGCAGCTCGACGAGGAATTCGACCTGTTCAATGGAGTGACTAGAGTAGTCGACCTCTGCGCTGCTCCTGGCAGCTGGAGTCAGGTTCTGTCAAGGGTCTTGATCAGGGGCGAGAAGTTTGGTCGTGCGGGTTGGATCGAGAAGAGAGCGATCCAGCAAGAAAGGATCAAGCGTGCAGTAGCCTATGGGGAAATGCAGCGAGAGCAGGAGCAAGAACATGAGCAGAGTCAGCAGCATGAGCAGCGGCAAGGAGGCAATCAGACTCAAGAGCAAGAGCAGCAGCCGACCTCGACAACCACACTTCCCTTCCGGCCCGTCGAAGACTCTCAAATACACACAAGCCCTTCACCAAACCAGACAAATCAACCCCCTACCACATCTCCATCACAGCCTACAACAGCAACAATCTATCCCCGCAAAGACATCCGCATCGTCGCCGTCGACCTCCAACCAATGTCGCCTCTCGAGGGCATCACGACCCTCCGCGCGGACATACCCATCCCAGCACGATCCCGCGCCTCCTCGCCGCTCTCGACCCTCCCACCGCCTCTCCCTCTCCCACCTCAACCTCAACCTCCACCAATTCCATCCCAGAAGAAAAAGCAACAAACGCACCAATCGACCTCATCCTCTCCGACGGCGCCCCAGACGTCACAGGCCTACACTCCCTCGACGCCCACCTGCAATCCCAGCTCCTCCTCTCCGCCCTCACCCTCGCCCTCCACACCCTCCGCCCGGGCGGCATTTTCGTCGCCAAGATCTTCCGCGGAAAGGATATCGACCTCCTCTACGCCCAGCTGCGCATATGTTTCGAATCAGTCGTCTGCGCGAAGCCAAGGGCCAGCAGGGCGAGCAGTCTCGAGGCTTTCGTCGTGTGTAGGGGTTTCAAGAGGCCGGACGGGCTCGGGGACTTTGGCGGGCTGAAGGATGGGAGGCCGTGGCCTGTGCCATTCGCCAGGTCAGGGGTACAGGGGGAGAAGAGGCCGCATCGCGGACAGAGGCGGACGAAGCGCGAGGACGGGATTACGGTTCTTGAACTCTCGTCGGGGTCCGAAGTCGAACGAGAGTCCGAAGACGAGGACGAAGACAAGTATGAGGACGAAGAGCAGCACGCACACGACCTCGTCTCCGACGTCTCTAGCAGTGGCACGTCCTATGATCGTGGGACGGGTGCTACAATCCCACAGTCCGTTCTCATGCTGAAGAAACCGCCCCACAACCTTCACTCCCCTTACAAGTTCCCTTACAAGTCCCCTCACAAGCTCCCGGACCACGAAAACCACAATCCTTCCGCAAAGCGCGAAACGAACCTCGCTGGATCGCCCCCTTCCTGGCCTGCGGCGATCTTTCCGCCTACGACGCCGACGCCACCTACAAGCTGCCGCCCGGACACGTCAGCCTGGCGCCGGTGCAGCCGCCGACGGCGCCGCCGTACAAAGGGGCCGTCGAGGAGAGGAGGCGGGAGGGGGGGGATGTTTGGCAAGACTAAAAACAAAGATCAAAGATAGGAGGGAGGAGCGAGGGCTTAGACTGGGTCTAGGATTTGGACTAGCTCGGAGACTGGGACGGGTCGAGGATTAGATAGGGTCGAGGACAGGGACCTGGAGAAAGGTGGAACGAGTGAAAGAGCGATACGTGAGGGTCATGGAAAAGTCTTGAATCGGAGGCTCATACGCGCATTACAGACTACGAATTAGTTGTGAGGATACAGTAGAGTAGATGACATGCTCGCTCCATCCCATATATGCATTGCAAAACAGCCACGACATGACTTCGACTTTTGGACGATTCACACAACCTACACCCTTTCATCAGACCTCCAAACCCTATCACTGCACACACACACACTCCAGCCCAACACCACAGCAGCATCGCGATCAATACTCCATCGCCTCCATCAACAACCCCCTCAACTGCTCCCTCTCAACCTCGACATCCTCCGTCTCCAGACTCGGCGCAAGCATCAACACCCTCGCCTGCGGAATCGTCGCCTCCACCAACCCCTCAACATGCTCCTTCCCAAACCCAAGCGCCTTGATGCCCCTAGGCTGATCACCAAGCTTGACCAGGAACGCGGCGAGCGCCTCGCTCAGCACCTCGCCCGCAGACTCCTTCTTGACGTTGCTCACGTCGACGCCGAAGCACTCGGCGGCCGCCAGGTGTCGCTCGGGGTTCGACGCGCCCGTGAACTTGAAGACGGCCGGCGCGGTGACGGCGACGCTGACGCCGTGCGGGATGATGGGCGTGTCGACGACGTAGCCTTTGTGTCTGTAGCCCGGGTTCTGGCCCGAGATGCCGTAGGACAAGCCGTGGCAGAGGTGCACGCCCGCGTTGCCAAAGCCGACGCCTGCAAGTGTCGCGGCGAGGAGCATCTGCGATTGGGCCTCGTGGTCGTCAGGATCTGCGACGGCGCGGGGGAGGTATTTGACCGTCGAGCGGAGGGACTGCAGGGAGAAGATGTCGGAGATTGGGTTTGCGCCTTGGTAGGCCGGGCGGAGGATGGGGTTCGTGGGGCGGGGAGTGCGCTCGTAGTAGGGGATCGCGGTCCAGGATTCGAGAGAATGGCAGAGGACGTCGAGGCCGGAGGAGGAGTGGACGGCCGAGGGCATGCTGCGGGTGTTGAGGGGGTCGCATATGCCGACTACTCGGTTAGCACCGGCCGATGTATGGATGGAGGACGACTGACGCGTAGGCTTTAGATTGCGATGAGCGATGCCCGTCTTTGCTCGCTTTGAGACGAGGTCGAAGATGGCTGTGCCGGTCGTCTCGCTGCCCGTGCCGGCGGTCGTCGGGACGGCGATGAGGGGAAGGAGGGGCTTGGATATGGGCAGGCCTTTTCCGAGAGGAGCGTTGACGAAGTCGAGGAAGTCGTTTTCTGCGGATATCAGTGTTGACCTGACAGCATGCGCAAGGGGACAGACCAGGACAGCAGGTGTACAGATTCATGAGCTTGGCGGTGTCGATGACACTGCCACCTCCGACGGCGAGGAAAGCGTCTGGCATGTGCTGCTTGCTGAAGGCGATTGCCTCCTTGATGCTCGTGTCCTTTGGTTCGACTCTGACTTTTTGGTAGACCTCGTAGGCGATGCCCTCTCTGTCTAGGCCCTCGACGCAGGCCTTCATGGCGTCAAGCTGGGCGACCGTGCTGTCCGTGACTATCATGACCTTTTCTCACATCAGTGAGGGTTCTTGTTCCTTATAGTATAATGATCTGACCTTCTTCGCTCCCATGTTTGCAAAGTCCATGCCGACCTCGTGCGTGCAGCCAGCGCCGAACCTACTCTTGGTCAGGCGAGCACTCTCAGGCGTAAGAAGAGACAGACCTGATGTTGGAAGCAGCCATTTGAAAGGCATACTCCTTCTGCCGAGACGTGTCGATCGGCGTGGCGAGTGCCCTCTTTGCCTGCTTTGCTCCAGTGACGTTGTTATGGTTGTGATGTCCCGGGTTTGAATGGCAAGGGCATGTTGGAGGATGCGTGAATTGAACGGCACGCAGGAGATTGAGCGCTCTCGTTGCCCGTGTCGGTGCCACGCGTATGGCTGCCATGATGTTTCTCCTTTGTTTCTGATATCTTGCTCCTCACAACAGAGTCCTGTATGCAAATATACAGTCCGTGTATAGAATGTCACTTGTATCGTCTGTGCATCAGTTGTCGTCTCGTTCCAATGCCGATGCGATGCCAAGCATGCGGGGGAGAGATCTCGAGATTTACGTCATCGCATCGCATGCATGCATTGCATTGCATTGGACTTCCATCTTGTCACTTGCTTGCCAGCATATAGCAATAACGACATTCTCCGATTACAATCCCTCATCTCTGATACCAACATGACCACCCCAAAACCCTTCAACATCTCCGTCCCAGACTCCTCCTCCCTCGACCTCCTCCAGCGCAAGCTAGCCCTCACAACCCTGCCGGACGAGCTCGACGATGCTGGCTGGGACTACGGCGCCCCTCTGGCAGACATCAAACGTCTCGTCGACCGCTGGCAGAATGGCTACTCTGGCGAGAGCAGGAGCAGAAGATCAATGCCACCCTCCCACAATACACAACGACCGTCGATGTCGAAGGCTTCGGCAGCCTGGAGATCCACTTTGTCACAAGAAGAGCTCCTCTCCAAACGCCATACCGCTCCTCTTCGTGCACGGTTGGCCAGGCAGCTTCCTCGAGGTCGCGAAGATCCTGCCTCTGCTCACAGCCAACAACGGCGACGGACCGACCTTTGACGTCGTCGCGCCCAGTCTGCCAAACTATGGCTGGAGTCAGGGCGTCAAGAAGGTGTGTCTCGTCGCTTACTCTCACGTTCACAATCCCCACCCTTCCCCCCTACTCATTTGACGTAAGTACTGATTGTGAACAGCGCGGCTTCTCCCTAACCCAATACGCGTCCGCCTTCAACACCCTGATGCACTCCCTCTCCTACCCAACCTACGTCACCCAAGCAGGCGACTGGGGCTCCTTCATAACCCGCACCCTCTCCATCCTCCATCCAGAATCCTGTCTCGCAACGCACCTCAACTTCGCCCTCCCCAACATCCCCTCCGCATCCTCCCTCTCACCTCACCCCTCACGACAGCCAAATCCCTCCTTCTCCCCTGGTCCGCGGCCGACTACGCCGCGGTCACACGCGCGAAGATGTTCATGAAAGAAGGCAACGGCTACTTCCAGGAACAGAACACGAAGCCGCAGACGATCGGCTATTCCCAGGCCGATTCTCCAGTCGGGCTACTGGCGTGGATCTACGAGAAACTGCACGACTGGACGGATGAGTACCCCTGGACCGTCGACGAGGTCCTAACCTGGGTCAGCATCTACTGGCATTCGCGCGCGGGTCCGGCGGCCGCGAGTAGGATATACTACGAGGTGTACCACGACCGGACGGGGCTGGCGGAGGGGATTAGAGGGTGGGTGCCCGGGGTGAAGATCGGCATCGCCAGGTTCCCGAGGGAGATTGGCATCTTCCCTAGGCCTATTTATGACGTGCTGGGGACATCGTGCACTTCAGCGATCATCAGAAAGGCGGGCACTTTGCGGCGTGGGAGAGGCCTGAGGAGCTGGTCAAGGAGGTTAAGAGGATGTTTGGTAGGGATGGTGGGGCGTATGGAGTGGTCAAGGGGAGGACGGGGTATGATTCTGGCAAGGCGACGGGGTCGAAATTGTAGGCTGATGAGGCTGACGTGGAGTTGTGGTCATTAGTCCTGTCAATCTTGTCATTCAATCTTCATGCCAATCTTGATGTCTTCCAACCTTGACACCACGACACCAATGCTCAAGGAGTCTACATCTCCTCATCCTCCAAGAAATCCCTCCTCTCCTCCCACTTGGCAACCCCGTGAAACTCCTCCCCCTTCTTCATCGCTCGCGCGTCGCTGCCCTGCAGAACCCTATCGTCCGCGGCCGTAAACACACCGGGCATGCGGGGGACCCTCTCGCCGCGTTTAGTATACTCGAGCACCACGTCTGCTACCTCGCTGTCCATAGACGTCATGCTCAACGCGCGGATGACGTCGGCTCGGACGTGTCCTTGGGCGAGCTTGAGGGAGAGGTAGGTGCGGAACGTGTCGCGGTCGTCGGAGCTGGCGGTGGCGGTGGTGGTGGTGGCGGCAGGCGAGGCGACGTAGGATGGGCGGCTCGGTGTGCGGGGCGCTTGACGGCCGGAGTTTGATGCCGCGGTACTGCCCAGGGGAATAGATTGACGGTGTGAGAGAGGTTGATGGATGGCGGATGGGGTCCGTGCTGCGAGAGAGGTATGGTGAGAAGTTAGAGGGGAAGAGCCTGCTCTGCGATTGGCAGATGACGCCGAAACGGACAGTTGACGAGACGAAGAGGCCGGTGCTTGCGCCGAGCGAGGCACTTGAGCAGAAGGAGGGAGAGGCTGTCGTGGTGAAGAAGGCTTCCGAGCGGCGCTTGATGAGACGACGCCGTGGTACGATTTGCCACTTGGCATTTGAGGTGCGGGAGATGAATACCGATCGCTGAGTGTTGGAGGACGGCGGAACTCCTTTCTGGAGGACGAAGCGCTCGTACGTGGTGGAGAGGAAGGCAGGTTCGGCGGGCTAAGACGCCGACGGTCTTGGTGCGCGAGAGATGGAACGGAAGGCGGCTGTGGATAGCTCGGCGGAGGAACATCAGCATGATCATCAGACAATTGCGGGACGTGCGTTGCATGGGCCTCTTCCTCCTGGTACTCCTCCTCTTCCTCGATGCCTGGCAGGTCGAAGTAAGGACCGGCCACGGTGAGATCAGGTTCCTGCGTTTCGTCTTCCAGTATGGCCTGCGTCTCGATGGCTCTGTGCCTGAGGTCCTCGAATCCCAGATCGTCGTCCTCTTCCTCGCCTAGTTCTTCTTCTTGCTCGCCATGCTCATGGTCGCCTTCGACTTCGTCTTCGTCCTCGTCTTCGTCCTCGTCTTCGTCCTCGTCTTCGTCCTGTCTGACCTCTACGGCGCGCAGTCGATCTTTCAGGAACGGCGTGGCGGGCTGTGCCATCATCGACGCTTCTTCGACGTCCTCAACGTCCTCAACGGCTTCGATGTCCTCAACATCCTCGACGCTGTCCTGCACTTGAGGTCGATACTCCACAGTAAAGTCCACCGGTTGATCACCGAAAGCTTGGAGACGTTCCGACGGCTCGACTGCTGTCATGCGCACCGTAACATCGGCTTCGACCTCAACACGGCTGCTGTCGTTCTCCTTGTCATCCTGGTTCACAAACAGACCGTCGTCCTCATAGACTTGGATCGAACTAGGTTCTTGCGCTGCGACAGTCACCTTTTGTTGCTCAATGCCTTCTAGCCCGGCGAGTCGTCCTACTGACGATGAAGACGATCCCACATCGACTACTTCAGTTTGTGTAGCCAACCCAGCCAAGGAAAGGGGCCTTCCTCCTGGGAGACTGTTCACCAGCTCGACGAGTTGTTTGCGCTGCGGCAAAGGATGAGGCGTGCTTTGCTCCGGAAGTGCCCTGATCTCAGGACTGGTTGAGCGGCCTGACTCTCCAGGAGCATATTCGGCAAACGAGACTCGTTTGCGCTTCGGGGGCTGCTCGGCCAGTTCTTCTGCCTCAAGGTCTTGAGAAGCGGACCTTTCGCGCTTCCGCTCGATGATCAATACTGCCGGATTTATGGTTTGTGGAAGGACAGGAGATGGACTGTCTCGCGCGCCATCGAGAGAGCCTGATAGTCTCTTCAGAGTCTTTCCGGCATCTCTTGGCGTCGATGTCGATGCAATTACAGGCGTTGCTCTAGACATGTCTGGTGACTTGTTCCGTCCTTGCCTCCGCAATGGCAGGACCTGTTTCTCGAAACAGTATCTCCACTCGTCGGCGGTATGGGCCGGCGAGAAGACTGCAAACTTGTCCCAGTAGTCCACGTAGTCGCTGACATTCAGTGCCTCGACTCTGTCAGCTTGCTGGAGCAGAAAGCTGATGTCGACCTGTGTGAATTGTGAACCTGCAGGAGGGGCGATTGGGGCAGGCTCCGGCTCATGCAATTCTGCCATATCCGGTGCCTCTTCTTCCTCGCCATCGTCATCTGATCCTAGCTCCGGACTGGCAGCAGGAGGAGTCCTGCGCCTTGACGCGGATTGATTGGCCATCGGTGCGACTCTCTGCGCGGGTTGCCCGGTGGGGACGAGTGTCGACTCGGGATCCTGCGCTTCATTTCTGGCTTGTGGTACAGGCGACTTTATAACTCCCGGCCTAGCAGGTTCGGGCGGCTCTGCAGCTGTTGACGCGATCGCGCTCAGGTTCTGGGTAGTCTGACTCAGATACTTGACCCAACGCGCTTGCCACGACTGCCATGTATGTCGATTGTTCTGCATATTATTAGCCGTAGCACAGATCTTCCTGATCCCACTCGCCTTCTTCTCAATCTCCTGATACAAGACGTTGCCCTTGATATGTCTGTTCTTGGACACGGCCGCAGCGACCTCTGCCTTCAGATACTCGTCGTCCTCTCTGGTGAAGTTCACCCTCCCAACCTTTGCCGGCCGAGCTGAGCTTCCCATAGGACGTGCCTCTGCATCCTCCAGCGACGGTCCGTTGCGGTGAGGGTCTTTCGGGACCAATTGTCCGGCCTTGTTGCACGCCTCGATCCAGGTATATGATAGTGTGCCTGGCGGGTAGTCCTTGCGCATGTGATCCCATATCATGATGTCGGCGTGCCTGTCGTTTGCGATGACCTTTCCCCCGGCCTGCTCGACGTGCGTCTTGTACATGTTGCGCGCTGGGCATCTCTGGGCGATGTGGAACTTGAGGCCTTGAAAGAAGTTTGGCTTCTCAGGCTGCTGTCCATCGCTGCTCGTCTGTGAATGTGATTGCGAGTAGTCGAGGTCGATGTCGTCGAGAGACATGGCGAGGGCATGCCTGAGCAATGCAGTCTTCAGAGGACTAACATATGTATCAGGTCTATCCTTGTTGCTGTTGTTGTAGTCGTTGTCGCGAGTCACTTGTCGCAGCGCATGTGAAATGTGTCGGCGCGTCTCCGCCATGTCGTCACGCGTCTTTGACGACATGCGTGACATGTGAGGTAGCACTTCAAGGCATCAACCATATCTATATCATCGACCGTCAACAAGATACCTCTGCACGATAGAATGTCATGAGATGGGCGTCGTCCGCAAGATCGCGGCGGCGATACTTGCAATATCCTTCATCACCTTCGTCGCCTTGTTCGGCAGGATCCCGGCGCTTCGGTTTGTACATTGGCGGCGTGCAGTAACAATTCAGATCTGACCGCTGCAGCCGCACGCCAGTCGGTGCCCTGCACAGGCTCTTGCTCGTACACATCCCTGCTCTCCTGCAAGATGCCGACAAGCGTCTCTCGGGTGGCCGCGTCTCCCTCAAGTTGTCCCGATTAGGCCAATATCTTATGTATGAGAAGCACCCGATAGTCCTCGTGAGCAAGCCTTGTCCGTGCATATCAAGTCCTCGCTCATGCCTTTAGATCTTCTTCGTGTCCCTTCTCACCTCCTCCGTCGTCTCCTTCCTCTCCTCAGCCTACCCTCATCTCACATCCTCCGACTTCATCATCATCGCTCTCCTCGTGCCCCCTCCCTACCTCTTCATCTACCTCGCAGCAACATCAACCGCCTCCAAGATCACTCCAGCCACGCACAACCGCCACATGACCATATACCCCTACGACCACACCCTCTTTCACCCCCGCGAAACCTGCCGAACCTGCAAACTCCCCAAGCCAGCCAGGAGCAAGCATTGCCCGATCTGCCGCGTCTGCGTCGCGCGTTGCGACCACCACTGCGTCTGGCTGAACAACTGCGTCGGCCGCGACAACCAGCGCTACTTCCTGGCCTTGTTGCTTAGCCTGACGATCCTCTTGACCTACGGCGCATGGCTCGGATACACACTCATGCGACCACGTCTTGGCGTGCGGAAAAAGACCGGCATCATGAGCTACTTTGACGTTTGGGGGCCTGTCATACAGGGCGATGTAAGACTTGGTGCTGTGGCTCTTCTGGCCGGACTGTGTATGCCGTTACCGCTAGGACTGTTCGTGTACCACGTTTACCTCGTCTGGGCGGGGATGACGACGAACGAGACGAACAAGTGGAGGATCTTGCAGGAGGAGATGGCGGATGGGTTGGTGTTTAAAAATGCACGATCGAAAGAGCAGGAAGTGCACAGGAGAGGAACGCTGGATGAGCCGGCGACGGACTGGCCGATCGCGCCGACGCAGTGGATTGCGAGGACGAAGGATGGCAAGCCGCCGGAGCAGCAGGCTGGAAGTGAAGCAGATCAGGGGAAGTGGGAAAGATGCTGGCGGTTGAGGGACGTGGACAATATTTATGACCTGGGATTTTGGGATAATCTGCGAGATGTGTTGCTGTTGCCCATCTCATGAGTTTGGGCCAATGGTCGAACTCATTCAGCATAGCATGCATATTTCAGACTACTAGCAGAACTTGATACTATGGTACGCCTTGCACGAGCTGAGCCCAAGGACCAAGCGAACGCCACCAACACCAACTCACGGCGATGATACAGAGCGTTTACATGTCAAGACACCTCGCTCATGGCAATGGATAGATGTGATCGGAGACAATGATCAGAATCACCGCTCGATGCTAGTTCAAGATATATGACGCTATCCAACGCCTCGCTATGCTCACTGCGCGAGAACACCAGGTCCGAATGCAAATGCAAACGCCGCATGCTTGGGATGAGATGAGATGCTTGAATGCTGAAATGTGCTTCGTCATACCGTCGCCGGGTAAGATGTTTCGTCGTCAGTCGTCATTTGTATCGTGATGCAGGTCGTGATGTAGGACATGCACCATCCAGAAGTCGTTGCTGTGTCCTGACTCGTCGTGTCGGTCCAGTCGTACGCGAGCCAATGGCGCTGAGCTGCGCTAAGCTGCGCCGGACCTCCTGATAGACCTCACCTCTCCCCCCGTCTAGCCGCATTATACTCCAGCGACGCCGCAGTCTCCGCTCTGACCCACGTCCTGGGAACATGCGCAGCCATCCTCACCTCATCCAGATATCGATTCCACCATATCCTCTCTTCCCTGCCTCTCACCTCCCTCATCGCCGGCCCGCCCACTAACCCACGTACACCAGCCCCCGAGGCCCCCTCAATCCCCTCGACCATATCCAACGCGCGCAAAAACTCCGCCGTGAACCCCGCCGCAAACCCACCTTCCTCAGCCTGCACATCCGGCACATCCGGCACCTCCTCTGGCGGGAAATAACACCCCTCAAAGTCCCCCGGACCGTCGAAGCAGTCAAACTCCGACATGGGGATCAGCCTTGGCCTTAGACTATAATTCACAGTCTCGTTCGTGTCGGCCTCCCACTGCCTGACGAGTGGCAAGCGACGCTCGTGCCACAGGCCCGTCGCCACGCGCGCGGCGCCCTCTTCCAGCATCTCCGCGGGCGTTGGCCACACGTGGGCGCCGTAGCGCGTGCCGAGGAGGAGGGGGCCGTAGGCGCTTAGGCATTCGTGGGGAGGAGGGCCGTGGGCACGCCAGATTGTGGGGGTGAAGACGATGGGGGATAGGGTATCGGGGGATGTGTAGAGGTGCGGGGAGAAGGCGCTGATGGCTGTTGGGAGAGGATGGGATGTGGGGATGGTCGCGCGGGAACGACGTGCAAGAGTGTCGAGGTGTTCCTGCCGGGAGAGGAGACGGAAGGCGAGCCAGTCTTCCCAGGTCCGCGGCACGGCCGAGAGGTGCGCGCGGGACTCGCGCCATGCGGCCTCTGCGCGGTCCAATTTGGGCGCCGTGTGCGGTTTCAGGAAGGTCTCGACCGAGGCCATTGTGCGGCGCCAGAGGAGCTCTTCGTCCTTGAGGCTGTGCTGGGGAGGGAAACGGCTTCGTGTCGTATGGTTGGCCTCGGAGGTGTTGTACCAGGGTGGTGTCTGAGCTGGGTGGTGGCACCAGAGGATGTTGCTCTTGATTCTGTCCGGCGCGTCGAAGAGGTCGGGGTCGCGTTCGCCGTTGAGGTATCGCTGGGAGGCTTCTCGTTCCATGTCCTTCGTGACCGACTCGATTCGCGCGACGATCTCGTCTAGGAATGGGTTCGCCATCTTTGTGGGAGCATGTGTGAGATGTGTAGGACATGCGAAGGGAGAGTTGAACGTGGACTGGACAGGGGTGGGCTCTTGAGGTATAAAGTCTTGCCCGAAAAAGGTCAATCCTCTGCCGCGTGCGCTCGTGGAACTGGAACTTGATCTAACGATAGTGTTTAACGGTTTAGACTCGAGCTGCTCCAGTAGACTTGACATCGGTGTATGAGGAGTGAGAGGCTCGAGAGGCATCTGTGTGTGCTGACCTGTCCGCGGCGTTCAGAACTGATTAAGAATTCGCGTCTGCTGCGTCGAGCACCCGGAGAAGCCTGGCTCTTGTCAGTGCATACTTTGAGGCTGGGCACTGAATAAGTAGAACCGTTTGAACTCGGTCTTAGAAAGGAAAGTATATCTATCGAGGGAGACCTGGGCTGAGAGATGGAAGAGTCCGTCGAGGGCCAAGAACGTGGCCGTCCCTGGAAGGTGATCGGTATTCAGCAGTTGATTGCTTGGCCGGTGATCAAATTGGTTCTGACCTTGTCCTCGGGGCGCATTCGTGGCGGTCCGTGTGCCTTGCTGCTGCCAAACGTCTTCGGGTCTGGTGGCGATGGTGGTGATATTGTGACGCTGCCTGATCGGGACAACAATGGTAGCGAATCGCAGCGCTGTCGGCTATGGGCGGCAGTAGCAACATGACCCGTGACCTGACCGGCTAGCTAATGAGCATCGCCATTATGCTTTACGAGTTGCATGTTTCGTGTGATGTGGTGTTCGGCCATGTGATTATGCTCTCATTGGTCTGATCGGTGCAAGGAATTGGAAAAGTCGAAGGAAGTGTGGGAAAAGGAGCCTGCTGGAGCAAGATCGAGGAAAGGACAAGGATGTTATAGCATATATATGCCGAGATCGTCTCACCTTTGATAGACTGACGAGTCTACGGTGATGGTCTGGTGATCACGTGTTGTGTTCAGTCGAGCACTGATGTGATATTGCTGCGAATTTCAAGGAGTTCGACTTGCAATAAAGGCACGGGAACTGCTGTGACTTCAGCTCAAAAGCTCTATGACTGCTTAGGGCGCATCGAATTGTTGAGTTGAAAGCGGTCAACACTCAGGAATAAGGTTGCAAAAGCACCAGAAATCGCAATCTCAGGGCTCATGCAGGCTGCAGGCAGCGATTCGACCCTTCTGAAGGCCAGATCTCGAAATGATTTGCTAAGATCTGGCTTGACCCAGGGAGTATTGCGCCACGAAAAGAGCCCGCTGAGCCGGCAGCATCTCCCCGCTATCAGCTCGTGCCGCTGGTCATTTTGGAATTGCGCGTTTCAAGGCTTCACGAAGGCATATCTGCAACGACATCATGTTCTGCTAACATTTGTGCAAAGCCTAGGATAAGTACTGTGCCTTCCTATAGCACGATGCACAATCTTGCTGAACATCGCTGGGTCGGGTATATATTGGTAATTAACGCCAGCCATAATGCTTCGCACGAAGCGGGAAGTTCATCGTCTCGTGTCTTGCAGTGCTGTGATCTTGCAACTAGGCAGTCGCGTTGTTTATGCTTCGTCGCAGTAGGGCGGCACGGTTCCGCGCGTAACTCCGTCCACTCCGATGCCAGTAGGTACTTTGTCAGAGGCACCTATTTAATGTTGCATTCCCTCGCCAGCACGACGATGTATCATGACCCAGAAGTGCACAATATGATCAGAAAAGCTTGTATGTGAAATGCAGACATTCTACGCGCCATGGTGAAGATTGAAGAGGGCACGATACCTTTCGCGGTGTCTGGTGTGCAGGAAAAGTGCCATACCTACTACAAGACTGTTGGCGATATCAAAGCTGCTACGCCATGTATTCACTTGCACGGCGGACCGGGCGCAAGCCATCTGAGCGACTTTGATATTGGCGAGCCTCTCTGCTCTCGCGGAATTCCTTCCATCTTCTATGATCAAATCGGCTGTGCCAAGTCGTCTCGCCTGCGCGAGAGGGCAGAGGATGAATCTTTCTGGGGATTTGACCTCTTCTGCGCGCAGCTCGATGGCCTGATAGATTACTTTGGCTTGCGCGAGACCGGCTTTTTCGTCCACGGACAGAGTTGGGGTGGCATGCTTGCAGCTGTCTACGCAGGACGCCGTCCGCAGGGGCTCAGGAAGCTCGTCCTCGCCAATTGTCCAGCGAGCGCAGCAAGCTATACGCGAGAGCTCACCAAATTATTTAAAGCGCTGCCCGTCAGCGATGCTGTGATGCAGATGGATATCAATGAAGACTACGATACCCCAGAGTATCAGGCCGCTTCATTCGAGTTCATGAAGAAGCATTTCTGTCGCATGGATCCATGGCCGGCTGTATTCGACAGGATAGACTGGGAAGATGGAAGCACGAGCATGCATCGCAAGAACGGCAAGAAGAATGACTCGCGACTTCGACTGCCTGGCTTTCAAGCAGAATACGATGCGACAAAGACTGCCGGCAACATCGCGGTCCCCACACTGCTTCTCAATGGTCGCTATGACTGGAATAACGAAGCGAGCATGTCTCCGTTGTTCTGGTCCATCCCCAGGGTCAAGTGGGCTGTCCTCGACACTGGTCACATGTCCGCTCTTGAAGATCCGCAGCGGTATCTGAACCTCCTCACAGATTTCCTGCGACCTGGCTGAATACTGGCCGAGCATTGCTCGGCAAACATCGAGGCATGAAGCGTGTCAACACTTCTATTGTTATCCATTCGAAACACAACGCTTGGTCACGTGATGTCAAAGCGACTGTCTGAAACTGAGCCGGCGCTTACAGCAACCAACCGCAACCTCGCAACGTCTGGACGCTTCGCAATGCATCAGCTGGTCTGTCGGCCAATAGTGCACTGTAGGGTACGCGCTGCTGGACAACATCATGAAACGGCGTCGCAATCGCGTGTTGGGCATGTGTCGACGTCGCGTGGTCGACCACAATGCGCAAACCGCGTCCTATTGTCTTTGTCCTCGATGCCAGATCTGACATGATAGCGACGATTAGCTTTGTTTGCGCGCTTGTTCTTCTGCATCGCCATCTCTGCACTCTGTTGTTTGCACTTGTTCGTCCTCTTTCTTCAAGATCAAGCATAGCAGGCGTTGTATTTTCTTCTGTACATAACAGCTTTCGCATAGCGAGCTGGCCTCGCTCTACATGGCGTACTCCACCAATAGCGATCGCTTCTCGACAATACCTGCACCAAAGGCACCGGAAGTGGACGCGAGCGCTGCGCGGGACGCGGCCATCGTTTCGCAGCCTCCACCTCCAGACATCACCCCTTATCTTGGGCTCAATGCCAGGCTCTCCCAGGTCTGGATCAACAAATGGACAATCCTTCTCCTTCTCGTCCTTGTACGCCTCCTCATAGCCTGCGCAAGTCTGCATACTGGCCTCAACAACGCGAAACAAGAAGCACTCTCGGCCTGCACAAGCGTGGAGAGCGTTGGGTGCGCACTGGCGTCAATGCCGCACTACCTCTCCCAAGGCGTCAATGAGCTCACGGCAAGTGGCATTGACAAGGCTGTCAACGGACTCATGTCGATGCTGCTCTTGAGTGTGACCGCCACCGAGGAGATTGTCGTCTTTGTCATAAATCTGCTGACCTCGACCTATCTGTGTCTGTTCACCCTGGTCGTGGGCGGCAGTCTCCATGTTGCATTACAAGTCATCGAAGATGCGACAGACTTCCTAAACAAGACTCTTGGAGAGATTGGGCAAGATATCGATCACGGTATCGACGATTTCCAAGCCGATCTTAACAAGTTCATCAGCGGCCTAAACACTCTTGCTTCCGCCTTCGGTGCCAAGTCAGGGATTCCGGTGCTTAACATCAATTCCTCCCTCGACGCACTCCAGCATCTTTCTCTTCCTTCGGGACTTGACCAAGGTCTCTCCCAGCTAAATGACTCTATTCCGAATTTTGCCCAAGTGCAGAACATGACCAACAACGTCATACGCATTCCTTTTGAGGACATCAAACTCCTTGTCAATCAATCGCTAAATCATTATACCTTCAATCGTTCGCTTTTTCCGATCCCGGACAGGGAGCAGCTCACGTTTTGCTCGGACAATAATGGCATCGACAAGTTCTTCCAGGATCTCATACAAGTCAGCATCACTGCCAAGAAGATCGCAATCGTCGTTCTGCTCCTCCTTGCGACAATCGCCTGTGTGCCAATGGCATACCGCGAAACCAGGCGCTGGCGGACGAGTCAACAACGGGCTCAGCTCATCAGCCAATATGCACCGGACCCTCTAGATGTCATCTACATTGCCTCACGACCGTACACTTCGTCAGCTGGGATTGCTATGGCAAGCCGCGTGGCAGGATCGCGTCGTCAAACCCTCGTACGCTGGACAGTAGCATATGCAACGACCATTCCAGCCATCTTCGTTCTCTCGCTTGCGCTTGCTGGTCTTTTCTCCTGCTTGTGTCAATACATCATCCTGCGCGCGGTGCAGAGAGAAGTTCCAGCGCTCGCTTACGAAGTAGGTGCATTTGCAGACCACGTTGTTAGCGCCCTCAACAATGCTTCGGAGCACTGGGCGACAGGCACGAATGCTGTGATCAACCAAACGGCATTCGATATCAACCACGACTTGTTCGGCTGGGTCAATACAAGCACGATGGCTCTGAATGACACCCTCAACACTTTTGTTGATGAGACGCTAAAGGTGCTGAACTTCACGTTCGGCGGCACCGTCCTGTATGGACCTGTCACTGGCGTCTTCGAGTGTCTTATCGGCCTCAAGATCACAGGCATCGAAAGAGCATTGACATGGGTTCACGACAACGCTCATGTCGACTTCCCGATGCTACCCAACGATACCTTCTCTCTCGGCGCAGCGGCGAGTATATCCAACAGCAGCAGCGCACAGACGTTCCTGGCGGACCCGCAGCAAGATGCGACGGACCAGATCACGTCAGCAGTCAACAAGCTCACGAACTTCATCGCCTCAGGCATTCGTACTGAAGCGCTGATCGCAACGGCTCTGCTAGGCATGTACCTCGTCATTGTCCTGATTGGCATTGTTCGCGCTCTCGTCATGCTCCGCGGAACACCCTCTTCCACGCTTACAACGCCTGTATCGAGCGCACGCCGTATCGCCAGCAGCTTCTTTCGAGCACCAACTCCAAAACTCTACCCAAACCACACCGTGACGGAAATCCCTCTCACGGACAAGTCACCAGTGGTGACCACCGCACCTGTCGATCCTTTCCAGGACTCAAACGCGGCACCGGCGTATGCCGAGAAGGACAACAAAGCGAACCGATACCGAGGCATGTCCTATACGCTTACGCCGAAGCCGTTTCCCAGCTTCAGCCTGCTTCGCCCAGGCACGATGAAGGGGAGGGGCACAAACGAGCGTCTGACGTCGCCTGTGATCTCATCACCGATCTTTCTCGATGACGACGACAGGTTGCACATGCCGAATGTCCTGTCTGTCCCCGAGTCGGTGCCATCATCTCGACTGCCGCCGCCATCGAACACGGGAGCGACGTTGCAAGTTTCAGCGGTCAATCATAATCGAGACACGGGACGAGAGCAAGCGCAGAATCGGGGCCACGAACGGATAGGTTACGCTGGTGAGCGGCCTGTTGGCAGCGCGGAGAGAGCTACTGCTGTGCGGAAGAGCTCTTATGCCAATCTGGATGACGCCACGTGAAGGGAAGCTAGTGACAGATTCAATACGTTGGCTTTCAAGTCTTGAAGCTGGCGTAGAGACCAACAGATGGCGCGGTGAAGACCTGACAACACGAATGCCTTCTGATATCCTGCGTCCTAGCCTCTCACGGCTCGATGGTCTGCCATGCCGTGACTGAGGTGACCAGTCGACTCGCAGCAATTCTTCTGCACAAGCTCAACGCCATGTCCGAGACATGACGGCTGTCCAATGATGCCGAGGAAGCAGAATATGAAGTCTAGCATCCAGCTCGAGCATTGACGACCGCAAGTCCAGACTTCAGAGCTTACGATAGACTGACAAACGCCATCACACCTCCTCCTGCGCCTCCTTCTCGTCCCCCTCTTCGTCCAGCTCCCACTTCAACCGCCTCCCTAACCATAGCACTCGTGACATACACTCCCTCACCCCCGACGAAATGCTCCTCAAGCCTGACCTCGAGCGCTTCCCTGACCACAAACCCAAGCCTTTCATACATAGGCCGAGCGAGCGGTGTCGAACGCACGTAGCATGGCAGCTTCTCCACATCCGCCCTCGCCAGGACCGGCTCGAGACGGATGTGCACGTGAGGAGTGGAGGTGGAGGTGACATGCCATAGTGCGCGCGAGAGGACATGTAGCGTTTATGCCATTCAGGCACGAGAGCCAGCATGATGTTTTCGTTCTTCTTCGTCTTCGCCTTCTCCTTCTCGTCCGAGCTTTCATGCTTCGACTGGTCCGGCTGCTCCTGCTCCAGTTGCTTCTGCTCCTGCTCCCGCTCCAGCTCTGACTCTCGCTCTGTCCGCTCGACGACGCCATTATTGGCACCCGTGCTACTACCACCCTCCCAATCAGCCTCATACCGTACCCACACCGCCAGTCCTACGATCTGTCCATCAAGGTCCAGATCCCTCACCGCATACGCTCTTGTGCCGAAGGGATCCGACAGTCCGTCATCAGCGTCCAATGTTGACATATGTCCGTCGATATGCGCTCCGCTCGGACGGCTGGGGCCGTGCCGTCTTTGATGCATTGGAGACCCCAGAAGCGGTTCGAAGCGATCCATTCGGTCGCGAGGGATGTATAGTCGTTTCGGTCTTTCTGGGTGAGGGAGGAAGGGGAGAGAGGGGCGGCTGGGGTGAGGTGCATCTATTCTGCGATTCACGTTGGTGCTGTTAGAGCGAAGGAAGCAGGGCTCGGACAACGTTATGAGATTCTGGATGAGGTTGACATCATGTACATGCTATCGCTTGAGTATAAAGGTGCTTGCTGGACGAGATGCGTCAGCTCAGACACCTGCTGACTGCTGACGGTCCAGGAGTCTGCTCTTGGCGCCTGACTTCTGTGTCGGAAGGCATGTCATATATAACGCTCTTCATATCATGCTATTCATATTCTCATCACGACACCAACATAGGCACTGCTGTATCTGTCTCTGCGTCCTCCTGCCTATCCGCCCTCCAAGGCCGGGCCGTCCTCGGCCAGACCCGCTTGTACAGACTGATGCCAATGGCGTCCTGCATACCAACCTTAGCATCGAACGTTGCCTTGAAGTACCCGTGCGTGCCAAGGCTCTCCTTGATCGTGCCCTGCCGTCCTCTGTTCGTCCACAGTTGCAGCGCCTTAAACCACGCCACATCTTCCGTATTGAAGAACATGTAGCGTACAGTAACGAGCTTGCGGTTGATCTTGTACGGCTCGCCAGTTAGGACGATGCGTTTGGCGATGACGCGAGAGGTGGATGCTGGGAGGGAGGTGCCGTGGCCTATTAGAGTGAGGCGAGGCGATTGTTCGGAAGAGGTCATGTCCACGTCGTCGCCGGTGACGTTTGGAGGAGTGGTGCGTTTGAAGACGAGAGCCGGGACGGAGCCCCAGATCAAGGGCGCATTGAACGTGGCTACCGTTGTGCGGCCAGGGTGGAGAAAGCGCTCGAACTTGTGGACGTTGTTGGGTGTGTTGCCTGCCTGGCTGAAGACAGGCTTCACGACCATCCGCCGCGGTCCGCATTGAATGATGAGCTCCTCCTTCGCCTTGATCGGTTCGGGGTAGTCGGAGTCGAGAGTGAGATTGAAGTTCATGGCTGTGCGTTTTTGCTCGTGTCGAAGGAGAGCAAACAGGCTCAGTGATTGCGACTGTGCTAGCGACTCCGGAACGCCGGACAGATGGACTTGCACTCGAGTGCCTGGCTTCACCCCACCGACCAGAGACTCTCGAAGGACTGTGCTTTTTGCAGCCTTGTAGTCGTTGATGTCTAACAAGCGTGCCCACTCCTCTGGCTGATACGGCTTGTCCTCTTCTGTGTCCCACGTGCTGGTGCGTAGACTCTTCAAGCCGCGATATCTCGCCAGCCTTTCTCTGGCAAGCACGTTAGGATGTAGTTCGATCTCGTCCGGGAATCGCAAATCCTCCTGAGCCTGGTCTTTTCGCCGTTGTCGGAATGCCGATAGGTCTTTTGCTTCCTGGTCGGGCGCGACATCCTCGAACATCTCCGACTGCGGATATTCTGATTGCGCTATCTCTGTACCATCTGTCATGTGCGGTGCAACGCCCTCCAGACCGTCTGCAGGTCCTGCGACGTCATTCATGGCGACATCATCTTCACCGTCCTCGTCGAAATCATCAATATCGGATCCTGAGTCCGAGACGTCGCCGATATACCATGCTGCTTGATATTTGGAAGTACCTTTCGGCAATCGTCTCGGCCCCGAGGCTTGATCTTCATCTTCATCCTCGTCTCCGGAAAGATACCGGTGGTCATCGAGAAGTACACCTCTTCTCTCTGATGGCGCTACCGAGGTTGCCAGGTCAGCATCGTCCATCACCACCTCCTCTGGCGCAAGCTCCAGCAGCTCGTCTCTTGACTCCGTGGGACTGTCCAAGACCTGCGGCGCTTCTCCGTCCACTAACATCACACTGTCCTTGCTCTTGCCCTTCCGAGTGTTGTCCAATGGTGCAGCCATGATCTTGCTGATCTTGAAGGTACCTCCATCGCCGACTTGCACCAATCTGTCGGCTTTGAGATTCCTGCGCGGACAACACCTGTCACAACCATTTCGCCGAGCCTTTGCCCCCTGGCGTCGTTTTGTACTTCTACAGCAGGCGTGCTTTGCCACGATGAATGCTCTATCAGCATCCAACTTCGATCGTCTCGCCATCGAATGCCTTTGGGTATGGTCGTGCAGAGCGAGCGGACTACATTGAGGCATTCTTGTGGTGTATCGAGCGAGAAGATCTTCTCCTGTGTCGGTAGGAAGTGCGTGATGAATGACTTGAGCGACGTCACAACTTGGGTCCGCTTCTTCACTGGCTCAATTGAATTCAGTCCCTGTACGACCGTGTATATGGTCGACACGCCCTGCCGCTCTATGCCTCTGATCATGGCTTCTCCCAGATCGTCCACTTCTTGCTCAGCCGAGAGCAGCAGTACGACATAGTCCGCGACACGGCAGACGTCCAGTGCTTCCAGCACATCTCTTCGAGCAGGAACATATACAATCTTCTGCTTGAATCGATCGACCAGCACACTGCTGCGCAATGTAACGGTATTGTCTTGTGATATGCCGACTGAGCCATTGAGAGATTGTACAGCCGCCTCGGCTGACACGTCAGGACATAGCGGCACAAGAGCCACTACTCTCGGTGCCCCGTTCTTGCCCTCGAACACATCCACGATCTTAGCATGGTCCTGCTTGTTGCTCAACCGCTTCTGCTTCGCCTGATTCCGCCTATCGAGCTTTGACATGACCTGCTGATGTGCTGTCCGCCGTACACCCTTCTCGAGACGCTCGACCTTGCCTGCGACACTTAGCCTTGATCTCCGCCGCAGACCAATTTTCCGCACCTTTGTTCCTATTATTCAGGGCCCCTTTGCTCGCGAATCGTGACTTGAACGACTTCTGTGTGCTCTTCGTCGTGCTGCGATGGTGATGCTGTTGCTCGGCCATGGTGCCACCGTCACCAGCCTTGAATCGAAAGGGTATGGAAGCCACTTTGACGGTCTCTTTCTGTATAGTCCATGCACAGCAACATCGCGGCACATTGACTTGCCAAAAAATTTAGGGTTATCGATTGCAGTTGATCGATCTTGGCAACGGCGTCACCAAAATAATTGGATCTTCGTCGACACTCATTACTGGAGACAGAGGCTGTGAAGCATGGCAGTCGTAATGACTGACTAGACTCGTGGAGGATCCATTTGATATTGCAATGGCTGATGCGGAAGACTCCAAAGAGCGCAGTGTTGCACGGAATGGCATAGGGACAAATGACGCCGATGCTCTCGCGGCTCGAAAGCGTGCGCTCGAGGCCAAGAAGACCTATGGGCGGGGTCGAGAGATCACTGTAAACCGTATCAAGGACAAGAAACTACGTGGTAACCTCAAAGCCTTCGAGGACCGCGCGAAAGATGCGACGCTTCGACTTCGAGATGCGGAGATCCTGCTTGAGAACGATTCAGGCTTTCTCGAGCCAGAAGGGGAGTTGGAGAAGACGTATAGGGTCAGGCAGGAGGACATCACGCCAGAATTAGGTCTCGGTTCCGCGAAGAAGAGGTTCGAGTTGAAGCTGGACACGTTCGGACCCTACGTCTCGGATTACACAAGGAATGGCAGGGGACTGTTGCTGGCGGGGCGCAAAGGACATATCGCAACAATGGACTGGCGAGATGGCAAGCTGGGCTGCGAACTTCATCTCAAGGAGACAGTGCGGGATGCAAAGTGGCTGCACAACAACCAGTCTTTCGCAGTGGCGCAGAAGAAGTATGTCTACATCTACGATCAGGCGGGGCGTCGAAATCCACAAACTTCAGAAGCAGATTGAAGTCACACATATGGAATTCCTTCCCTACCACTTCCTGCTCGCAACGGTTGGGAACGCTGGCTTCTTGAAGTATACGGACACCTCGACAGGACAGATGATCGCAGAGATGCCGACCAAGCAGGGAGCGCCAACTGCGTTTCGACAGAATCCCTTTAATGCCATCATGCACATCGGACACCAGAACGGCACCGTCAGCCTCTGGTCGCCAAACTCATCGACGGCATTAGTCAAACTGCTACCGCATCGAGGGCCGGTGAGGTCGCTGGCCGTCGATCGTGAAGGGCGATATATGGTCTCGACAGGGCAAGACATGAAAATGGCTGTCTGGGACGTGCGCATGTTCAAGGAAGTGCACAGCTACTACCTGCGGCAGGCAGGATCTTTGGTAGCGATCAGCGACCGCGGCCTCGCTGCTGTAGGGTGGGGCACACAGCTTTCCATCTGGAAGAACTTATTCGACAAAGCCAAAGAAGATCAGGAGAAGGTGCAGAGGCCCTATATGGCGTGGGGCGGTGAGGGTCGGCGCATTGAAAGAGTCCACTGGTGCCCATTCGAAGATGTCCTCGGCGTCTCTCACGACGCTGGTTTCTCCAGCATCATCGTACCCGGTGCAGGAGAACCCAACTTCGACGCGCTGGAGGTCAATCCCTACGAGAATACGCAGCAGCGGCAGGAAGCTGAAGTGCGGGGTCTGCTGAATAAGTTGCAACCAGAAATGATCTCCTTGAATCCAGACTACATCGGCAATCTCGACCTTGCCTCAGCATCAACCAAGCAGAGAGAGCGAGACCTTGACCGAGTGCCGGATGATCCAGTCGCAACACTAAAGAACCGTGGTCGTGGCAAGAATAGCAGCCTTCGAAAGTATCTGCGCAAGGCCGGGACCAAAAACGTCATTGACGAACGTCGTCTCAGGATCCAGGCCTTGATGAAGGAGCAGAACGCAAAAGGCCGTGCGAAGGTGCAGGAGAAAGAGCAGGAGTATGGCCCGGCTCTGGCAAGATTCGCCAAGAAAGGCAGCTGATACTGCAGCTTGATCACGTCTGTTCATCGGGCATCCCCATCGCCTCCTCTATGCACGCGCATGCCCAATCGAAGAGTTCAGTCATATCTGTCTCCGCCGAGCGTGGCATCACGTGCAGGTCCAAAGCCTTGCACTTTGCAGCGTCGATGTCGCCCTCGACGTTGCCTTCAAGGAACAGAAAGGAATGGTCTTTGACATAGTTGGGCCACACGATCTTATCGACATAGCCAGGTGGATCTTGCCAGAATCCCTCTATGGTCACGTACCCAGAACGCGCCTCGCGTCTGGCTCTGGCAATGTCATGACTACAGCTGATTAGCTGCATAAAGCGTCGTCCGGAGCACCGACCTTGCGCGCAGGAACAGCTTCAAATCCATTTGAGCTCGGACTGACTTCATCTCTTCTGAGAACAAGAGGAAGCCATCGATAATTGCGATTGGCTTGACGAGCAAAGGACGAGCTTTACATGCTCTATCTCTCCATGAGTCTACTACACGCGCGTTGACATTGGATTGCCCGACGCTGTTCTTGTCTTCCTTGGACTCAAGATCAGGCGGCAACCGACCATGGCTTTTGATATATGCCAGGGATTGAGTCAACGCAGTCACATCTATGGACTCGATACAGTCCCAGTCCTGGATGCCATTTTTGACTGGAATCTGATCATCCGGCCAATAGAAATCATCCTCATGTAGAATGAAAGTGTTTGGCCAAACATCTCGGAGTAGTCGTGACAGTGTCGTCTTACCTGACGAAGAACAGCCGCTTATGCCAATGACAAAGGCGCACATCGTGTTCATTGAGCTTTGTCCTCTTCGTCTCCCTAGATGCGCCGAAGCTGATCCCGAACGACCATTGTGTCTCCCTAAGATGGATCCAAGAGCATATATTTGATAAGGTATATACAAAATCTGTGCTGATTGATTTGTCGATGTCGTGCCAAGCCTGATGTTCGCGGCGATGTCATCAGGCACGAGACTCATCTGCAATGTCAATGCACTGCACTCTCCTTCAATGGAGCAGTCGCCTTTATCGCAGCAAGAACGCCCTGCTCAGTTCAAGCCAAAGATAGCGACACTATATGAAGCCTTGTTTCAGGTCAGCTATACCGGAAGTGCGTTGATCCGCCCGCCATTGACAAACGCCAGGAAGAGGACTTCGAGCTTTCTGAAGGATTCTGGCAGGAACTCTTTCTGCTCAAACCGGAGGTCGCGAGTCTGAAAGGCATACTCGATGCCGTCAGTGCTGATACGCTCTTACACCACCAGGTACGCTACATAGTCCGATAATCACGATCGCAGTACTAAGCATCATAGACCGCTTCTCAACAGCTGTTCGATCGCGCTATCGGCCATGTCGAGACGGCGGAGGGTCCGGCTGACACAAATGCACTGGATGTGGGCTTCACAGCGACGTTCGTCGAGCCTTGCTTACTATTTAGACCCTGGGAGCCTTCTTAGATGGCGTCCTCCGCAAGAAATTCACAACTCCGAGTGCCGATATCATGATGATACTGGCGTCCTTAGACGACATTGATACGGTGCTCCTGCACTTTGCTGCCACTCTGGACCTTGCCATCCGGAGCGGACGTTCTTGTGAGCAGCGCCATAGTTGAGCGAAGAGAGGGATTGATCTGTGGCAGTAGAGGTTCGAAGCAAAGCGATATCAGTGGCGCTGATTACGATTGCTGGGACGTATCGCACGGGACTTGTGTCCTATTTCATCAACAGAGACTTCTTCCCGTCCATAGCACAAGTATGTCTCGCCAACATTGGGAGAGTGCCGGATTGACCGGACGCAGTTCATACAAGACTCCGGTGCGTCAGGAGACGTGACGGAGGCACTGAACCTCCTCGGACTTCTCGCAAACTACAACAAGTTCGAGTTTCAAAATCCCTACCGGACTCGGATCGAGGACTTTGCGGGCGAGGAGGTCATGGAAGCAATGGTTGGTGGCCTTGCCAAGTGCTGCGATGCTGCGAGGAACGCATACGTCAATGTCGAGGATGATAGACCTGCAGGCTGAGCCTTGGCGGAACATTGTCACTGCTTGGCCTGAAGAAGATCAGCGAAAGCACTCGTGAGACCAACAAAGTCATGTCACCGGAAGAGATTCGGCTGGCTTTGGCAGAGCAGTGAGTACGATGGCTTTCACGTGCTCGGACTCTAACACATTTAGGCCTCCGAAGCAGTATTCTGTACTGCTCATCACATACGACTTGATCAAAGGCAACAAAGTTCTTTCACTCCACTTGATTTCGTCCAAACCGAGAACGAAAGACGTGGAAAGTCCCCTTGGCTGCTATCTCTCTTCGATATCCTACATCTTGCATCATGCAAGCAAAAGTCCACGCGCAACCCTGTATTCTTCTCTCAATCTGCTCAACCTCAACATTCTTCTTGAGGATTCTGCGACAGCCG
>JAQQXO010000368.1:0-33051 GCA_029852735.1 Persea americana
CTCTTTGAGAGATGTTTGCGAAGTTTAAGCGTGGCAGCTCACTTCCTACCAAAGCATATTCCAGCAACAACAGATCACAGGCACAAGTATGCTGTCTTCAAGCATATGGACTTCTTGACACGCATACTCGGCGGTACATACACTCCTCGAAAACCGCAG
The DNA here is from genome assembly GCA_029852735.1 of Persea americana. Lineage (NCBI taxonomy): Eukaryota > Viridiplantae > Streptophyta > Magnoliopsida > Laurales > Lauraceae > Persea > Persea americana. The sequence continues at coordinate 160 of JAQQXO010000368.1, forward strand.
CCACAACCAGCCGCCGAGCAGAATCGTTTCACCAAGTTTCAGAATGTAGTTGCCAGCATACAACGGATACTCAGCAGCACAAAACGAGATCTTGCACGAGAAGATGCTCTACTCAACGAGCTACAGCAGCTCTTCGAGCGACTGGTCGAGATCATTCGCCAGGAGACTCGAGCACCAAATCCACATCTCTGTGTACAGTTCGCAGCAACTCACCAGATCTTACCATCGTAAATCGAGCTGCCCGCCGTGTCGTTTCACGAAGGATGTATTCGAGCAGCGATTGGTTTGATGTCAGCATTGGTGGACAGTGAAGAGGAGAATTTTATGACGAGCGATGCGTTTGCTAAGAGCTTGATCCGGCTGGTCAGTAAAGTCATCGATGGAGGAAATGTCTTGTTGTCTGTTGAGACAGAGACGCAGATCATGGAATTGTTGTTCACTATCTCTGCTAAGATCAGACTACAACCTTCAATTCTTCGTCACTGGTTTTCGCCAACTCGAAGGTTGCTTCTTGGAGAGGAAGATGAAAAGCAGAGCATGATAGATACAGCTTCGAAGGATGACTTCCAGCTTGCATATATCTTGGTTGATCGAGTATATCATGAAGGCAGAATAGGAGACTTTTCAAGGACTGGTATATTGTATATCTTCGAAGCATCATCGACTGTCGAACTTTCAGACTGGATCATAAGTTCATCAGATATCTGCACTTTGCTTGCATCTGGACTCGGTGCTCTTTACTCACAATTGTCACGAGAACTCAACATATTGCATCCAGATGCCACTCTACCTGCGGTACTTGCAATGAGCGACTATAACACTGCTCATAGTCAAGTCTCTGCCGAGTCAGCTTTCTCCGAACGACATTTGAGCCACATGACAACTTTCTTGCAGTATCTCTTATTCTGGCAAGAGCATTTTAGCCCATACAAAAAGTGATGGCGTCAAGGAGACACTGTTTGGATCATTTTCAGATCATTTTCTTGCAACAGCTGTTGTATCCTTCAGTGCTTCAGTCAAGTGATACAGACGGTAGTTCTGTGGCTATTCTGACCTATCTCAAGGCTATAGTCGAAGCTCTCGAACATACAGAGTTAATAGGGAACATCTTGGCATACTTGTTGGCTATCAGTGACGCTCAGAAGCTATCTGCAGACAAAAATTCGCCCATAGCATCGAGGAGTCTTGAATCGTCGCAGAGAAGAGAAAGCCTGTTGTCATTGACGGCGATGAATAGCTCAGAGGATGCTGTAGACCCAGATCTCTTCAACCTCAGTGATCTCATTCAGAACAGTCTTAATTCTGATCACAGTCAGACTGTTTTCCTCTGCTCTGCAGCTAGTTACAAACACTATTCGAAAGGCAGTCTAGGTTCGCAATCGGAACCATTCTCAAGGTCACACCAGCAAGTGCTTCACTGCGCACATTGGCGCATTGCAGCTTGAACTCGAGCAATATACAGCATTGGCCAGCAAGGTACAACGCTCGAGACTGGATAGAGCTTTGACGAGTTGGCTATAGATACAAGATTTGCCATCGAGACTCAGCTTGGATCAAAGCAGCTTGCTGAAAGTCCTGAACTTATCAACCAGAACACACTCATGATTGAGCAGAGCATTGTGGTCCAGCAACTTTTTAACCTGCTGAAGACATTCTGGACGAACAGTGTCGAGGTCAACATGGCTCTTACACAATCGATTGTATCACTAGCGAGCTGCATCAAGCTACGTCTAGACGGATGGCTTGCTATCGATGCAAGCAGATTGAAGCAACAAATCGATCGTCTGCACAACGACCATGGCAGAGCCACCTCGATGCCACCGAAGCAGCTTCTCTAGCAGCAGTCAGTGAAGCTACTGCTCAACCTGCATGCCTGACAACGAGCCGCTCTTACACACGATACTTACACCACTCGTACAAGAATTGGAAAGCATGAGAGCATCGATATCTGGCTTGGATAACATGATCTCTGCTCCGCAAGATAATGCTTCAAGCAACTAGTCTAGACGTCACTGTCGATGGACCTTTTTCCAGATCCAATAGTCCAGCTCCTCATCTCAACAGATTCGACACAATGAGGCCATCTTCGCCAGCAGAACCAAGACTGCCTGATGCATTGTCACCAGATAGAGGACGGACTATCGAAACTCAAACCACGATCTCGCCATCACAAGACAGCCTGACAACATCAACCGCTCCAAGCGCAGAGCTAACACCAACAATCAGGCTAGATACTTCACAGCTTCCAGCAGCAGATGCACCGGAATCACCATCGACGACCGATGTCCAGATGCAAAAAGTAAAGTTTCAGCCATTGGAGAAAGGCAGCTCTCCAGCAAAGCAAGTTGACGAGCGCTCTACCAGCTTGAATCATGCTTTGACCAATATAAATCATCCTGCAAGAGTTCATCCTGGCACTGGTTGCTGTCTTGCAAATACGAGCCAGCGTGCTCGGCGAGGACAGAAATTCGCATTGTTGCTTGACCGGTCAATGCCATCTCGCATGTGGCAGACCCGGCGAAAGGAAGGCAGCCATTGAAGAGGGTCCTTATATTGCCAAGCCTACTTAGTACTAAAGATACCCATAAATATACTTTGACATCAAGAGCATTGAGAGCGATTGCCTTGTCTGCCTCATTCTGCTTCCTTATTGCTCCGTATGACGTTTCATTATGCTTGTAGATGGATTTGAGGCGTACAAAGATAAAGCCTGATCCAGCCGTCAATGGCGGCCTCTTCAGCCTGGCTTGCGAACATTGGATCGAGAAGAGCTGACGAGAAGCGCATTGTCCCCGTTAAGATAATCCGAAAGTGGTAATAATACATGATTGGAGCATCACAATGAGAGCTCATGGTCGTCAGCGAATGTCAATAGATCATCCGATCTGACATGTAAACATCAAGTCAACCACTTCTTGAGAGCAATGGTACAGACATCTCCACTCACAAGTCAAGACAATGCATTATCCAATGCTACATGCAACTTCGTATCTTCGTGTCCATCACCTCGTCACCTCATCATCTCGTCAATCGCTCTCATTAAGTAAATTCTCTAACATGATTCGCTGGAAACAGACCTCTCGACCCAGCATATACACCTTGATAGTAATCCGAATTTGTCTTCTCAACCTCGAGGATCTCAGCAAACTTGGGAAAGCTCAGCTCATCATCAATACCATCAGCTGGAAACCAGCTCCAGTATGCTTGACATCGTAACCGAGATTCGGAGATTGGATCAGATCTTTGACCATATCGATGAGCATGGCTCGCCTTCCAACCACCGACGGGACCAGAAAGTATTACTCGTTGATTTGTTCCATCTGCTGAAGTTTGCCATGCTACAATACTCAATGGATGATTGCGAAGACATCTTCGTGCGCCATTCGCGCCATTCGCTGCGCTAATCTTGCCAGTGAAGATCAGCTGATGATATGAAGTCTCGCATATTTCGTAGTTGCCATCGGTTGCATTCGTTGCAGTGATATCTTGACTCTGAATCTGGTATCGATCTCATACATATATCACAACCAGATGACATTGATGCTTCAGAATAATTTCCAATCGTCAGATGCGGTAGTATTGCTGGCTTTCTGTGACGATCATTACGGCGCTCAACTGGAGCAAGTGGATGTGTGCAGTGGCCGTCCTTTGTGAAGACACGTCGAGCAGAAACCCCACGCACCTTCGAAACAAACACGACAGTGCCAATATTCGTCATCTGCAAAAGCAGAACATTGCTCACAGAACGCTCCTTCTTGCAAGATCTCTGATGATTGATGTTTCTTGTATCGTCGTTGTGCTAAGATATGTGGACGTTCAGCGCTCGCAGGCCAGCCATCTGGTGGAAGCATTCCTTTGCCATCGAGCATATGCTGCGTAACCGAATCCGAACCAGTGTAGACAACCTTTACCGGCTCGATAACATGTTCGACAGAGGTTGAATGTTTCCTCCTTGACATTTGTTGCAATGATAATGTAGCTGGTTTTGTATTGATGGCTTTGAACATCTGTTGCAGTCGATGTTTGGTGCAACAGTGCTTGTGCTGTGATCTACTTGCTGTGTCTGATGATGGCGAGTTGCGTGCTCTGAGACTGGATAAGGAGGTACTACAGAAGTTGCTTGATCATCAGAAAGTGTTCGTGATGGTCGACTGGTAGTAGAATGCTCAACTACAGGTCTGTTAGAAACAGGCAGAGTTGAAGATCGCGCTGGCTGAGTGTTATTGCTGTTTTGTGGTGGTCCTTGGTCGTGACTGCCAGATGAGGTAGCGGCTGTCTGTGCAATATCTGTATTTGATCTTGCTGTAGCTGTTCGATCAGCGCTTGCTTGTCTTGAGCTTGATATTCGAGTCTGCTCTGCTGGAGAAGGCGGTATCTGTTGAGTTTGTGAGACGTCTTGAGTCCATTGTTCTATCAAATTTGTTCGAGGAGGTGTAGATCGATTCTGCGACAATGCGTTGGCTGATTCAGAAGTCTCTGTTTGATGTTCAGTCGAAGCAGCAGGAGTTGCTGTCTCGGGACGAGCTTGATTTCTTCTTGCCTGTCTTTCAACCTCTCTTCTCCTCCGTCGATAAGCTTCAGCGATCTGTTCTGTAAGCTCTTCCTCTTGCTCTGCCGTCATATTGGCCATATCTATGCCATCCAGCATGCCAGAAGACAAGATCGATGTCAAAATCTCTTCTTGTATTTCTTCTACATCTTCACCGGAAGCACTGATCAGACTTCTCAACGAAGACTGATGCACCATATCCTGTCTCACTCGTCTAGGATCCCTCTGTCTGCCACTAGTCCGATTTCTCGAATGGGCTGATCTTCTCTCACGATCACGAATCGCTCTCTCATTTGCTTCAACGCCGGGATTGAGATCTGCAACACTCATATCTCGTACTGCATCCATCAATCGCTCATCCTCGCTATCTTCTTCGAAACCGTCGTTCTGCTGCTCGACCGGAGGTATCACATCGTCACCAGGATTGAAATGCTTTCTCATCTCTGCCTTCTCTTCTTCAGTTTTACCTTTTGCCGGGTTTGCTGCGAGAAACATATCCAGTAACGTCGTCACATTAGCGTTTGGTCGCGCAGCTCTCACCGTTGCTCTACATGATGGACAAGTATATGGTGAAGCGGTGATTCTTCTCGATGCTCGCTTGGCGGAAGCTGCTTGGAATGCAAACCATTCTTTCAGACATGAACCGCAGAATGTGTGAAGGCAGTCAAGTAGAGTCAATGGCTGATACAGCACATCTGTGCAGATCTATGACCTGCATCAGCATCTTGTTATAGAGTATCTTCCATTCATTGCCTGACTAACCGAACAACGCAGCTCTTTCTCGAGGTCGATAGCGCCACTAGGCTGTAGGGCTGCCATCTTTGTGTTAAGGTTGGTATCTGTTGCTCAGCTCTTGAAGTTAATATGATACGAAATTGTTGCTCAATGGTAAGCACATGCTCTTGCTATTGCATTCCTGGACGCTGAAGTGACCGTCGTCGGCGAGATGATGTGTTGTAGCTGAGTATCTACTCAAAAATTGACTGCAAAGCTAGCCAGATCTTTCCTCTCTTGCATCGAAGTATGGGTTTCGAGCGCTGCTGATAGTGATATGGCGGGCTGAGTCAAGTTATGATGCTCTTCGCCTTGCTTGTGGATTCTGATCTCGAGACACTTACATGCGATCAGCTGATGCTGATCAGCTCAGATCGAGGCAGTGCTTACAAGCAGCAATTATAGTCTTGCGAACACGGCTTGATCGACCTTTGATGCCCAAGAGCAGCTATCTGTGATACTTGAACGACAGATTCCAGAAATGACGAGGACAAAAGATACTTCTAATGGCGTAATTTGTAGCACTGCAGAGCATATTTCAGGCTGGGCACTACCAGCCGTCCAACAATACTACTGAGACGCCTGGTGATAGAGACTGTTGAATGCAAGACAGACTTGCATGTGGGTAAGAAAGCAACGAAGTAGGACTGGAAGTACCAAACAGATGCTCGTAATTCTTCGAATATGTACAATGCTAATGATAAGGTATCGTGAGATTATGTTCTAAGTTCTGAGAAGATGTATGGAAAGAGAACAATGCAAGCTTTGTAGAAGACACCAACACTTGACAACATTCGGAGTGGCAGGAGCAAGGCATTGCCCTTTGTAATGTATAGCCACATTGCCAGTAATGCCACCGAGAAGAAATGGTAGAACAAGACAAATGGGTTGCGAATGATTCCAGCGAGCAGGCCGACTGGTCCATCAACACAATTTCCGCCAAGCTTGAAGTACTCGAAACAGCCTTGTTGCAATGCTTTTAGCTGAGCATCGTCGGCAGCGAAGAGAGAATATAGTGCTTGAGCAAGGATGTTGATCACACTGGTCAATCCTTTTCGTTTCCAGTGAAACTCGCTCATTTGTTTCAGCACGAGCTGGATGTTGTCAAGAGAAGGCACTCTTTCAGGACTGAGAAGTTCTGATAACAAGACAGCATCGTTGATGGCGACAGTCATGCCACCACCTGTCAATGGATGTCTCATATTCATAGCATCTCCAAGAAGAATCAAGCCTGGTGTTTTATTCGTGGTTGGTGGCAGCCATGAATTTGGCATACTTCTCAGACGATCTTTCTCGAGTGCCGCTGTGAATGAAGGTTGGACTTGCTGCGGAAGTGAAGGTATGACAACATTTCTGAGATGTGCTTTCACACCACCTGCTGCTACACTGGCCGTGGGTGTGTTCTCTGGAATGTCGACTAGCGCTCTCGTTTCGTGAGTGCCAATCTGATAGAGCAAGACTGGCGCACCTTCTCCAAGTATGACATGTCCATGATTAGGCATTGGCAGATCAGCATCGATCAGTTCAAGTGCCCAAAACTTCGATCGCGAGACTGGTAGATCTGGTCTGAATTGCTTGCGAAATTTGCTGGCATACCCATCAGCGATCACGGTCAGATGGCCGAAGAATGAGGTTGGCTTCTCATCCATGATTGCTTCGACTCCTAAGATCTGATTTGTGTACTCGTTTCGCACAAGCTCTGTGGCATTTGCCTCGAATATGGTGACGTTTGGTGTTGCTGCTGCCTTCTTTCGTAGCTGTTGGATGAATCGACCATGATGAAAGGATCTTCCTTCTGGTCTCTTCCTCTTTGTGCCTCTCATCTCATCTGTTCTTCTCGTCTTTTCATCCTCTACGTCTCGAGCATTCTCAGGATATCGTATTCCCACTTCCTCACCATAGTATATTACATCATACCCGAAGACTTTGACAGCATCAATCTCTTCGAGACATTCTCTCATTCCCAGCTTTTCCAATGCTTGTACTCCTCCTGGTTGTAGCAGCTCACCAACAATGCGATCAGGCTCTTTCAATGATCTTTCTACCACGATCACACTTCGACCTTGTTTTCCAAGTGCTACTGCGACTGCACATCCAAGAACTCCAGCACCAACGATCACAACATCTGCTTCATGATGTTCTCGCCGTCTGCGCTCCGAATTGTCGAAAAGTGCCATTGTGTGAGGAAGAGATTGTTCTGCTTGGTAAATCGATCGTATTAAGACTTCAACTATTCATCATGATACCGGCTGATAATTTTGTCGTTTCGATCGAAAGGAGTATTGTGCCATTGAACTCATGACGATGATAAAGAATATGGGACGATTCTAGAAATGTTGAACCCTGGATCTTGAGATCAAAAGTCTATCAACCAGCCACGATGATGGCAAGAGTGGCGGTGCAGCGTCCTTCTTTGCTTCGATGCTGTGAGATTTCTCTCATCGACGACAATCATCATTGACATCTTGTCAGGCATGTCCATATTTTCTCAGAATCTGGAGACATGACCGCAAACTTCATACACTCGTCAGCAATCTCAAAACCAAACACAGACCGACATGACGAGCATCAAGAAAAAAAATGATCTTTCAATCGAAGAGCATTTCATACTACACACATACCTAGCGAAAGCTAGTACAATCATGAAGTGATCTGCTATCACATCGCACAGCTCGAGCATGCTACGATGCTTTCTCTCGCCGTTTCGACATGAGACTGCATGAACTCTAAGTGTCCAAGACAACCCATCTTGGGCTGACTTTCACAAGGTGGATCCTTGAAGCATAACCTGTCGAATATGGTTAAACGTACAGATATACGCAGCCAAACGTGTTCAAGAGTTGGGTCTATGCCGGTTACCGTTATGGCAGCAGATTGACAGGTCACAACTCGTTTGAAACGGACTCAGCTCCGTAGAGTCAGCTCCTGCACAAGGATCAAGCAGTCCAACACCAGCATTCCTGACACAGCACATGAGCATGCACAAATGCCTGTATGTGATGGAAATCATCTTGACAACCTCAATCCGAGGTTGCTAGTCATCTATCATCCAAGCACAGTAGCATAACAACAGAGTTCGCATGAACGACATGTGATTGATGTCGTCAATACATTCCAGCAAGTGTCACAAGGTCGTATTGGCCATTTGAAGACAATGCATTACACAGAGATCTATTGTTCGATGATAGAAGATCCGAGACATGCTTAGCTGCAATTGGAAGCTACGAAACCTGACGTTACTGTCGTCGTCTCTGTGTACCACGTGGTATCGAGACAGAATCACCTCACAGTTGACAAAGAATGTCGATGTAAGGTTGTCCATCATCAGCATCAGCATGTCGAAACTCACCGCTGCTGGATCTGCTCGATGCATTCCTCTTCATCACTAATCACTCCATACCATATTCTTCAGATACACAAACCACCACAACATCCGCTCCTCATAGGTCACTGCAGTCGTACAGTCGAACAAGTGCGATCATCCTTGTCACAATCCATTGCCAATAACCTGGTTGACAAAATATCAAAGTCGGTGAGTAGCTTATCCGCAAACTGGTTGCCGACTACTTGATATCCCACTCAAGCAAAGTGGCTCGTTCCAGGTCGTTGTTACATGCTGCAGGTCGATAGATCATGCTACCAGACTTATCACAACACATCCGAGGCTGGTCACTTTCGATGAGCACAAATTTGCACACAAGACCCAAAATCTCTTCTACTCCTTGCACACAATCTGTCTGCTGACATTGACATATCGTAGATGTCCTAGGATGTTACGTACGTTTCTGCATGCATTGTTGTGGCATTCGGTATTTGAAGCTTTTCGCTTGTCACCGCTCGACCACATCATGCATGCACTGCAGAAAACCAGTTTTCTTTACTATTTCAACCAGATAGATCTTGACTAAGATGATGGTCGATAAAATCATTCTTTCGTCATTCTTGCGAATATTACAACATTCGATCGAGTATAATGTCATGGTCACATTGCGACAACATTTGTGTATCACAGCATGATCCAGCAAGAGGATATTCCTCGGAATTGATCCATGCATACCTTAGCTTGTGTGTGACACAAGACCTCATCAACACTTCTCACACTCTGGCACAATCATATCCTGGTCAAGTACCTTACCAGATATCTGGTAGACAAGCTACACTGTACTCGCAAGATTATGGTTCGATATCTTTTATTTCTCTTATTTTCTGAACACCATTTGGCCGTGTTGCATCTTTCTGACCACACAACACAAGTTTTTCTTTCTTGTCCTTCCCTTGTGTCGTTGCGTCGTCTACCTGGGTCTGAGAGGTGTGGCTCACTGTTTCTGTCGCTTGTTCTTTCTTATTTCGAGTCGTCATGCATATCTCTTGCATATCTGATATTGAGTCTTTTTCTGGCTCACTAACAATTTGGTCAAGACAAAATTGAGCTTCACGAACTGTTGCTTGATTCGGATTGTCTCGCATTCTGGCATATTGCTTGTATAGCATGTTGAGGAATCATTGATATTGGGAGAAAAGATCTTACTTGCTTTCACAGCCAACAATGCCACAGACAAGCCAATGTCACAATCAATCGGATCATATCACTCATATCAGTATGCATTTGCATCATCTCAGCGTCGACATGCACAGCAGTACAATAATGCTGTCACCACCGTCAGTATAGATCCATTCTACGAGCTAAGACAAGATAATTTTCACTTGCCACCAGTTCAGACCACGAATACGGCTCCAGATCGTTCAAGTCAAGGTCAGCATAACTCATCTCGACCTTCGAGATCTATTGCTATAGCAGATCTTCTGTCTCCAGATCAACCAGAATCTGAGAAGGCAGTGGCGAGCTCAAGCACACAGGCAATCATCGATGATCGAAGACGATCTTCAGAACGGCGTGCAGAAGATGCAAGAACGATTTGTGATCGTAATCCATGCACTTGCCATCTTAGCTTTCGACCACGTAGCCAATATTCTATCGAACAGACTCCTTCAGCAAGCGAATATTCTGCTGTGAGTGCAGATCCTCGGCTCTCACAGAGTCAAGTGGGTGCAGCATCACAACACTCAGCAGTATCTTCGCCGGTGAGCCGGGTCTCAAGTCTTGATATATCACCACAATTCTTACTAAGCACTACATCGCCAGATACAACACTAAAGTATGACCTCACCTTCCGACAACAGCCTGAAGCAGCCAGAGCTTGTGGACATGGTGATCGAGATCGTAGAGTCGTCGATCCACCTCCAATCGTCCAGTTGAAGATCATCAACAGCACTGATCAGACTCCGATGCAAGATCCTGGTGCTGTGTTTGCCATGTACAGCTATCTAGTCGATGCAGAAAGCGGTAACGAGATGATACATCCTACACCTGATCAGCAAATCTCTTCGAATACTGGTGCCATGATGGGCACACTCGTAGTCAATCCATTTCAAGGAAAGGACGAGTTTGGATTCGCCGGCACATTCTTCGTCTTCTCAGATATCAGCTGTAGATTTCCTGGTCGATATAAATTGAAGTTCGAACTCCTTCGAATCAATCTACAAAGTCCAACACTAGGCACAGTGCATGGAACAGTCGCCACGATCTACTCAGATCCATTCACAACGTATCCTGCCAAAGACTTTCCAGGAATGCAAGCTAGCACTCCTTTACTTCGAGCTTTCAGACGTCAAGGTCTGAATGTTGGCATCAAGAAAGGTAGTGAGGCAAGAAAACTTCAGAAAGGCAAAGCACGCAAGCGAAGTGAGTCCCAAGAGTCTGATAGAGGATTTCAACCTCAGCCTCCGCCACCAGGCTCGAGTGGACAAGAGTACCATGCTGCGTTGCAGCGTAAGACTGAGATGGGCAGACAGGTCAAAAGAGCTAGGCAGTCGAGGATACCTTTGCAATAGTGTTGCGTTCTATGATACTGGGTGGATGTCTTGCTGGAAGAGTATGCAACAGGCTTGTCGATGAGATTTGGATTTGGATTGTTTAGCATTGCAAGGAAACATTGGTATGGGTATTGGACTTCAGTAGATGTGATGCTCCATCAGGCGTAGCATGGTGGACAGCGTTGAGAGATTGTAGTTGTAACGACTTGATTCTCTCATCTCATCCTAACTCCAATCATGAGTCAATTTTCAAGACCCTATCTTGTGCTCGCCTTTGCTGTCTTCCAGGCCATCATACAGATCTACGTTCTATTTCGATGTCAGCTTAGCTATCTTGCAATAGCACTTCACTTACCCAGCTCTTGCTTGGATTGTTGAAACGATGATGATAGTCACCAAGCTCATCCAATCTATTGACATCCGATTGCCTCAATGGACACTCGAGCGCCAAAAAGTTCTCACTGATATAATCCTTGTGAATACTCTTCGGAATCACACTGGTACCACGAATCAAGCCCCATTTCAGCACCACTTGAGCTGCTGTACACTTTCGCCTTATAGCAATCTTCTGGACAATTCTATTCTTCAGCAGATGTGGTGGATCTCCTTTGTCATATGTTGGGTTTGTGCCAGCAAGTGGCGAGTATGCTGTCACATGTATGCCGAGCTTTTCGTGAGTCTCGAGCCATGACTTTTGTTGAAGGTATGGATGTAGCTCCATTTGATGCACTTGTGGCTTGACGGAGGCATGGTTGATGAGATCTGCCAATTGCTCTGGTGAGAAGTTTGACACTCCTAGATGGTGGACTCGTCCACTATTTGCAACATGCTCCATCCATTTCCAAGTGTCAATGTATTCGATACTCTTGCTGAATATTCCGTCTGAAATAGGCCAATGCATGTGCCAGAGATCGAGATAGTCGATGCCAAGTTCTTCCAAGGTATGGTCGATTGCATCCTCGACGTTTTGCTGAGAGCCGTGTCTGTCCAAGGATTAGCTAAGACGCACGCCATTCTGAAACTTTGCTCACTGATCATTCCAGAGCTTGCTAGTAATCCACAAGTCATCTCTGCTCAATCCAGTCTTTGCAAGTCCGTCTGCAATTCCAGCACCGACTTCGACTTGATTGCCATATGCTACAGCACAGTCGATGTGACGATAACCAGTCTGTATGGCCCAAGAAACTGCATCAGATGTATTTTCTGCTTTTAGATTCCATGTGCCAAATCCTAGCAAAGGCATATCGCTCGATGCTAATGGCTGAACTGCGGCATCATCGTGAAGTGGCTGCTGGATCTGGTTGCTAGCAGCAGCAAACGTGCTCAATGTTAAAAAGCTCAAGATTCGATGCATGTTGACGTTCAATGGTTTTTGAAAAAGATCACAATGCTTGACAGTAATGAAAGATGTAAGACTCAAGCTCAGTACCTACTGATCTGCATTCATTCTACCCCTCGAGGATGAAATATGATCTCATCATCAATTGTTCATCAAGCACATCGTATGGAGGAATAGCAATGCTTGGGCTTTGTTGAGCATGGTATGCTAATCATCTCTTATGACTGATGGTGTTGGTGAAAGATCGTGTCAGCGACTCTCTAGGCCTTTTCGAGCTTGCTTTGCCAATCGCTTGTGGTCAAGCTCTCTTTGTCCGAAACAAAGGATTGGGCCAATCGAACAAAGACAATCTCTACGTCTTGACATGAAGCTTCGACGCATGAGCTCCCTGTATGATATTGAATCAGTCAAGATGAATGCAAGTGCTGAGCAGTAAAGACAAGACTGTGGTGATGATTGGTGAAGAAAAATCCGCGTCATGTGGAGGAAGAAGTCGCGCCTGTCAAATTTTGGACGTGTAATTCTCGTGCATATTCTTCTTTTCTTTCCACTTGTCAAGGACAAGAAGGCCACCGTTTGGTGTAACAAGTCGTCAAGATGAAGTACGTTCTGGTTTCTGGAGGTGTCATCAGTGGTGTTGGCAAAGGGATTATCGCCTCATCTGCTGGACTTTTGCTCAAGACACTCGGTCTGAAAGTTTCGAGTATCAAAATCGATCCATACATCAATATCGATGCCGGAACTATGAATCCAAGAGAGCACGGAGAGGTATATGTGCTTGATGATGGTGGAGAAGTTGATCTTGATCTTGGAAACTACGAACGATACCTCAACATTACTCTTGCTCGAGACAATAACATCACACTCGGCAAGATCTACAAAAGAGTGATCGAACGAGAACGAAATGGCGACTATCTTGGAAAGACAGTGCAAGTTGTCCCACATGTCACTGCAGAGATCGAGGAATGGATCACACGAGTTGCAAAGAAGCCAACTGACGATACTGGTGAAGTGCCAGATGTTTGTATCATCGAGCTTGGTGGAACGATTGGCGATATCGAAGGCATGGCATTTGTCGAGGCGCTGTGTGAGCTACGCAGAAACGTTCCACGAGAAGACTTCATGCAGATCCATGTTTCATACGTGCCGATTGTTCACCACGAGCAAAAGACGAAACCGACTCAAATGGCTATCAAAAGTGTGCGGTCTTATGGTCTTATACCAGATCTCATCGCTTGTCGATGTGATGAAGCTCTACACCAAGCTACTATCGACAAGGTTGCGCGATTCTGTCAGGTGAGAGTGCCTAATGTGCTCAATGTACGAGATGTGCCATCAACATATCAAGTACCAATCTTGCTTCACGAACAGAACATGTTACAGATGATGAAGGATACGCTACAACTTGATTCGATGACCATCTCTCCAGCACTCGTTCAGAAAGGAGAACAAATCTGGGCTACGTGGAAAAACTTGTGTCTCGGATTAGAAGGTCTCACCAAAGATGTTGAGATTGTTTTGGTTGGCAAATATCTCGACAATGCAGATTCGTACCTTTCAGTCATAAAATCACTCGAGCATGCTGCAATGAAGTGCAAGCTCAATCTCAAAATGGAATATGTCGACTCTGAGCATCTCGAAATAACCCATTCCGACCGAAAAGTATACCACGAATCATGGGCAAAGGTCTGCAACGCTTCAGGCATTCTTGTTCCAGGTGGATTTGGTCACAGAGGAACTGAAGGTATGATTGCTGTTGCAAAATGGGCTAGAGAACACAAGAAGCCATATCTTGGAATCTGTCTGGGCATGCAAATTGCTGTCATTGAGTTTGCTCGCTCGGTCTGCAACATTCCACTACCTCAAGCTACATCTCAAGAATTTGACGAAAACAAAGTTGACAAGAACGCTGAGAAGAACGACGATCGTCTAATCATTTCAATGCTTGAGCATAATCCTGGTCAAATGGGTGGTACTATGAGACTAGGTCTTCGACCAACAATCTGGCAGCCAAACACTGAATGGTCCAAGCTACGAGCATTGTATGGTCTTGAGAACGAGAGCATCAATGAACGACATCGACACAGATACGAAGTGAATCCAGCTTATATTGAACAGCTACAAGAGCAAGGACTCAACTTCATCGGCAAGGATGAGAGTGGTGTGCGACAAGAGATTATCGAGCTCAAAGATCATCCATGGTTCGTTGGTGTACAGTTTCATCCAGAGTATCTCAGTCGAGTGCTGGAGCCAAGCAAGCCATATCTAGGATTCATCGCAGCATCCGCAGGTGTGCTCAAAGGTATAACTGAAGCTGAGCAATCTGCTCGATCAAGTGGCCATAACGCTGGTTCGAATGGTCTGTCGAATGGACATACAGCTCTGTTCCACGAAGTTGTGGTATGAGTGATAGATGGAGCATTTCGAGGCGTTGTAAGAAGCATTACTTTGGCGTTCAAATTGGAGGTGCAACTCAAGTTGATCAGGATTGTCATAGACGTGTGTTACATTAGACCTATACCCTGAAAACATTTTCGATCAAAGTGCTTGCTAATCATGCTTCAATGTGTAAATTGCCAAATCGTCATTCAAGACAAGCTCATCCATACCAGCCACGGCTGCCGAGTTGAGTTGCTGCTTCTGCTTCTCTATGCGGAATCATGCTCTTCTCTATCTTGTAGACTGCAATGAGATCTCGCCAAGTTTTGTAGTCAAGTGCGAGAATGGCTTGGTGTTTATTGATGTTTTTGTCTCTTTTCTCTTCGATACTGAGAGGGTTGGCCATATCTGAGTCAAAATTAGCAGATGCAAGAGTGATTGAATAGCTTGACTTACAAAGGATTGGAACATCATCTTCGATACCAAGACCTGCAGCTCCTTCTTTGATCAAGAATGAAACATAGAACAAGTTTTCGACAGTCTGACCAAAACTTTGTGGATTGATGACAAAGTGGAAGAGAGGAACGCCAGGATTTCCGTTCACTTGAGCCAGAAGCTGCTCTTTCATCAGCCTCTTTCCACGTTCGGACTTCGCAGCTTCAGGCGTGGTAATTCCGGCGTCCATGACCACCTTTTCAGCTGTCTTGATATGTTTCTTCATGCTCTTTCGGATCATCGAGACTTGTGCTGTCAAGCTGCTTTGCTCTGATTGTGTCAGATCTTCTCTGGACAGTGCTTCTGGTCTTGTTTCTTGACCAGTATCGGCTGTTCGCTTTCTTCGTTGTGTTGCTGCACGTTGCTTCTTTATTAACGACAGTGGTCCAAGTAGGAATGTCGGTACAGGAGGTCGTGAGTTGTATGGATAGCAAGCATGTCTTCCAAGAAATCGCCAGTCAAGAGGGCCACCATTGTCTTCGTCTTCTGCATCACTTTCATCGTTTGCAATTCGTTGACTTGCTCGTGGACGACTTTGTTGAGTTGCTGTACCACCAGTTCTCATGTATGCCAGACACTTCGTCAGAAACTCATCGACGTCCACGCCAGTACTGTTGTCACCACTAACAAGTGTGGCACTCTTCTTGAATGCAATGTCCGAAACATCAACAAGAAAGCGTGAATCAAGCGTTGCATCGCCAGTCTGCTTTACACTCTTGAATATTGTGTCTGCCTTCTTGACAGCGTGAGTCAGACCAGAGCCATCATCCTTCAACAACTCATCTCTTCGATCAAGGACATCTCTTCCAAGTGCTCGTATCTTCTGTTTGATCGCTCGTTGCTCTTCTGGCGCTTGATTTGGATCAAAGTACTTAACAAATTTCCTCTCTTCAGCATTGAGCTCTTCCTCTTCTGCCAGATCCTCAGCGCTCGCTTCCACTGTATGTGATCTATCCACTCGTCGTCGTTTCTGAGCTCGTTGTACGTCTAGCTCTTCAGCCGTGTTCTCTCGATTGATACTGATAGTATCTCTGGCTCGTTCTTTTCCTTTGTCGTGGTGGGCTGGGTCCATGTTCTCTTGGTCATTTACCGATAGCTGTGATAGCGCTGGAGTGACGCTTCTCGCGTGAGAAGGTCTAGTATTGAGTCGAGCCATACTCTTGCTCAAACAGATTTCGAGAGGTGCCGCTTCACTGCATATGCTGCGGACAGGCTGGGACAAGTCGGCCGATTGGTGACAAACGAAGGTAGATCGATTAGGAGCTCATGATGCAAGCAATCGCGTATGCCATGGAGAGGCTTCTTCGCCTCCAGTGTTCTGTGGTGAGCATTGTCTTTCAAAAACGACCTGTCAATACACGCGCCAAATTGTAACGCGCTTTCAAGAAACATAAGGTAGAATGACACAACTCTCCCGCCGAGGCATCAAGGCACGCAAAATAGCCGCACTTGCCGATGCTTGTCTTCCTTCATCATTTGTCGCGACGATGGCATTTCGTAACAACTCATTGATGAGATAACGAGCTATAGGTCCCAACTCGTTCAGAGCTATGATGTTTTTCACCAGTGAACGTCACTCACTGAAGCTCATGACATTCAACACGAACAGTTAGAGGCCGAAGTGAAGCAAAATGAGAGACTTCGCATCGAGAGAAAAGCTGATGAAGGCGAAGACAACAAAGGCATACAGCTTGACGATGATGCTACGACCTGTTATGAGCAAGTTCAAAGTCGAGTAAACTCTCGATCTTCTGGTCAAGCACGCAAATCTCTTGCATTTCGGATCATGCATGATTGACAGTAATCAACGATGAACGCAGCTTCAGTCTGGCTCTGATACAACATCGATACAGTCTGCATAATCAAATATCATCATTACGAGACTCGAGACAGTTTCCACAACTTCCTTAAAAGACTCTTTTATCCATAGAAAAGTAGAATCAGGTCGACGATGCTGCTGGTGCAGTACCACAAACGGTGCCTCCAACAGTTTCTCCTGGAATAATTCCACCAACACAACCGAATGGAACACCGTCAATGATATTGCCGCTTACGAATCCGCCAGCTAGACCACTGACAAGACCACTGAGTGCACCACCAATTGGATCTTGACGTTTGTCGAGCTATCATCTGTCAGCAACGTCTGAGGTTCAGCAATGTATACATACTGAAGGTGCAGGAGTCTCAAGAGCCAAAGGATCAATGGCGATACCACCAAGTTGACCAGAAGCAGTTGGTCCATTGATGAGACCTTCCAAGAAGCCAGAAGCATCCGGAACGAAACCTGAAAGACCACCACTAAGTAGTTGAGGATCACGTTCCTTGATAGCTGGAGTTGGTGTGGCTAGAGGATTGATAGCAATACCTCCGAGTGTACCGGCTGCAGTTGGTCCATTGATCAGACCTTCCAAGAAACCAGAAGCGTCAGGCACGAAGCCAGAGAGACCACCACTGAGAAGTTGAGGATCACGTTTGGCAGCTGGAGTTGGCGTTGCAAGAGGATTGATGGCGATACCACCAAGCGTTCCAATGGCAGTTGCTCCGTTGATCAAACCATTGAGAAAGCCTGAAGCACCTGGAACGAATCCATCAAGTCCACCACTGACTTGTGGCTCTGCTTCTGGTTGTCTCTTTTCGATTGCGGCACTCAATGCCGTGGCTACAAAGCCAAGGAAGATGGCTGACTTCATGGTGAGTGATGGGGGATTCGATTAGGAAATGAAAGAGTCGGCTGCCAGAGCGTAGAAGAGTTGTAGAGAGCAAGACGTGCTCGAGAGATTTGCAAGGCATACTTATATGTCTCTTGCTCGTAAGTCTGCCGTCTCAGATGGCATAACAAGGAATCGACACGGCTGCTGAACAATCTTTGAGAACAAATTGAGCAAGTACTGCGCTGGCATTGTACAGAATCAAGTCCAGAGCTGTGTATGCTCGAGAGGAAAATGCCTAATCTGGAATGTGTTGCGCTCGTTGTGTTGATGTGCGTCGAGACAAGGTTCGCATGCCCCAGATTTCGAGTGCCAAGTCAAACAACCTTATTCTTCTTTGTATGGGGTATCTGCCAGGAACCAGATCTCGGTCCTCGGTCAGTGTTGTTCGCTGCACCAGATGGTGCTTTGACGGCTCATCCTCGACTTACCATTGGTCTCGACGATCAATGTGCATACGGCACAAGTGTTTGACAGGTCTCGATCAAAGTCTAAACTCCAGCTCACATCTTGACAGCTTGCTCGAGCTACTGCGATGCGAGAGATGCCTCGACATTTGCCTATGCTTGATTGTTGAAGACACATGATGGAACTCAGCCAAACATCTATTCTTCAGCTGGCAAGCTGGAAACAATGAGAATCGTCATCAAGTCTTACAGCAGTGTTAAGACAAGCACTGGTCTGCAGACTGAAGATGATTCAAGCTTTGCATGCCATTTGTGGCGCAAGCACAGTGTCTAGAATCGTGATCATCGACGGACTGTGAGACGACAGCATGCATGAAGCATACGGCAGGATAAAACGTTCTGAGAGACATGCATCTTTGAGTTGTTGAGGTCTTGTTTTGCCGTCATGTCAGATGCACAGACTTGAAGCTCGAGACATCAATGTTAAGCTCCAAGCAACCAAGCTCGGCTTGCAATCGCGATTCACATGATTGTGAGGTTGGCGACAAGATACTGAGCAAGCGAGCATCCTCGACATCATCAAGCATCAGCAGCCAAGCCAGTCATGGCTACGAAAAACTCTCCATCGCTGAACTGCCGTGCTGGAACAGCTACCTGATCTTGCTGTCGAATATGCTTTCCATCTCTTGTATCCAGCATGTCGCCAGATTGACTGATGTCTTCTTATAGTGAACATTCAAGCTGGGTAGAGTCACTACATCTAGACTGAGCTTGTCCGAAGGCACAGCCATTGTAAGCTATGGAAACCACGACACGGTTTTTGATACCTGCTGTCCACGTTGAAGATAGAAGCTGGATATTGATGGTCCACAGCCGAGCGATTGTGAAGGTACGTGCGAATGAGTAATTGTAGATTGTTCGGCAGAGATCCGGAACGAGAAGGTTGATCGATTGAGGAGTTGGAAACAGAAATTGCTATTGCGATGTTGTCGAGACAGGTCTGCTGAGAATTTGATCGAATGTTGCAAGGAGGCATGTTCTTTTGAAGACTCGGTCGATGTTAGTGCCGCCTTTTCAAGATCACTTTTGAAAATTCACAGCCTTTCTATGCATAGCTTGTTGCATGACCAATACTGTCAACCACGTCTTCGGAATAGAAAGTCTCCGCTCCTGCATCATGAGAAGTGCTGGCTTGAGAGATCAAGTCTGCTGTCCAAAGCTCAAGTGAAAGCTTTCAGCATGAAACCTACCACCTTATCTTCTTTCAACTCTTGGAGTAGTTGTGCAGCACGCCTTGATATTTCTCAACATGGACTAAATGATCTGCATGTCATGAACCACTACTACCTCTTTTGTGCTCCCGAAAGAATGTACGCCGGCAATTCGGCTCAGTATGCCAAAAACATCTCTAGCTGATGAGTGATCTGCACAATGGTTAGTTGAGGTCATAAGTATTTCAATGCCATGGACATGCTCCAATGCAAAATTGTTTGCTACCTTCGACATCTTGCGCATTACTCGCTGTGGCCGAATATCAAGCTGCTGAGAAGTGCTTATGCTAGGACAATGGAGCATGGCGACAGAGCAAGGAAGCAGAGACGATGACTTTACACAAGTTCAATCACCAGTCGAGGTCGATTGGGATGGACCAAATGACCCAGATAATCCAAGAAACTTTTCTGCAGCAAACAAGGTTGCATCAATCCTAGCAGTCACATTTCTTGCATTCTGCACAACATTCGCAGCTCCCATATACAGTCCAGGCATTGGTCAAGTGGCAGCGCTTTGGAGTATCTCTCAGGAGACCGCAACTCTACCCTTGTCAATCTTCAATCTTGGTCTTGCGTTTGGTCCTTTGATCGGTGCTCCATTGAGTGAGCAATATGGCAGAAAGGTGGTATTCATGGTCACTTCACCAGTCTTTGCTCTCTTCATACTTGGAGCTGGACTATCTCAAAACTTTGCAACTCTGAACATCTGTCGATTCTTGGCTGGAGCTTTTGCAAGTCCTGCCGTCAGTAATGCTTCTGCTTCGATCACAGATTACATGGAAGGTAAAGGTAGAGCTCAGAGTCTGTTGTTCTACTACTCGATTCCAACATCTGGTGCATTACTCGGCCCATTGGTTGGTGGCTTTGTTGTGCTTGGCAAAGGCTGGAGATGGACTGAGTTTACGGTCATCTTCTTTGTGATTGCTGCTTATGTCCCGGTGCTCTTCACGAAGGAGTCTTACAAGAAGGAGATCTTGCGACGACGGCAAAAGAAGCGAGCGAAAATGAATCTCACAAGAGCAGATGACGGAGCAGCGATCCAAGATCAATCAGTCTCAGAAAAGACACAATCTACAAATGTTGAGCTTGGCGAGACGAGACAAGCTCATACACAAGTTGGCATTTCAGAAGCAGATCACAAGACTTTTCTTCAAGCATGTCATCACTTCCTGACAGTGCTGTTCTTCCGACCAATACACATGCTTCTCACAGAGCCAATTGTCACCTTGGTCTGTGTATACAGTGGTTTTCTCTTCGGACTGCTCTACACTTTCGTCATAGCATCGCCATGGATCTATGAACATTACTATGGCTTCGACACTGCAGCTGTGAGTCTGACATTCATCAGTCTTGTCATAGGAAGTGCATCAGCGCCGATACCTATGCTTCTCATCGATCACTACTCTATCAGATCACAAGCTCGACATGCTGCTGGCACAAAACTGCCACCAGAAAGTCGTCTTGTTCCATCTATGGTTGGATCGCTCGGCATGCCAGCGTCACTGTTCATATTTGCTTGGACTGTGAGGCCGAACATACACTGGATTGTGCCAGTCATCATACAAGCCTTCGTGATGCTTTCGAGTGTCATGATCTACGCACCGACAAACATGTTCATGATCGATTCATATGGTCCATTGTATGGTGCTTCGGCATCTGGAGCTGCAATGATGAGTCGATATGCCTTGTCAGCAGCATTTCCACTTTTCACACTGCAGATGTATAAAGCTCTTGGTGTTGGATGGGCCACGTCGTTGTTGGCGTTTTGTACTCTTGCTATGGCTCCCATACCGTGGCTATTCTTCAGATATGGCTCTGCGTTGAGAAAAAGGAGCAAGTATGAGATAAGCGAATAAATGAACAATGAATGAAGGCCTTGACTTAGTTCAATCGATCCATACTGCCTCATATGACCAGCTGTGCATGTATCTGATCATTGTAGTGAGTTGATGCTGAAGATTCAGGAATCGAAATGATTGTTGTACATGAGCTTTGGCTTTGATAATTCATGTTGAAACCAATATTGCTCGAGACGGCTACAGACAGCGGTTTTTGCTCATTCAAGAGAGCTTGTCATATTCTTCTACCTGCTACAAATCATCACAGCGACTATCATGTTGATCAGAGTCTTGTTCACAGAGTAAGATGCTGATTTACGATGGGCAAAGATCGAAAATCGTGTCAGGGTTTGGGTAAATCTTCGGCCTGCCTTGCTCGAGCTACCATGATGTCTGTAACATGATTCTCTACTACAGCACCGATAGAGCTCTCTGAAATCCAGCGCATGATCTACGAGACTTACGAGACGAGCCAGTGATCAAGCAGATCATCTACGGAATGTCGGACAGGTGAAGGCAAGCAGCGCGACTGCCAGAACACATACAGCATGGCATAATACCCATCCACGAACATGGCACACAAAAGAGATGACGATTTGCAAGAGACACCAGCGTCATGGGCAGCGAGACATGCCGGTGGTCATAGATATGCCAAATATGCTCAACTTGCGAATCAGCGAAGGACCAGCAACTCTGGACCATTGATCGACCGAGTAACGAACTCATGGCGCAACGACACGGCCAAATACCATTCCGAGCACGACGAGAACGATCCAGTAGCCAGATGTTTCGATCTTGAAGACGAAGATAGCTGTCCAAACGTGACAGCACAAGTAGTAACGTCGAAACGATTCAAGCGACTCACTGCATTTCTGCTCGCTTCCACAATCATATTCGCTTTCGTATGGATACAGTCTATTGGACCAAGCTTAAGAGCTGACTGGTACTACAAAGAAGGCTTTTTGAGAGTGCCAAGAGGAAGTTTTGGCTTTGGAAGAGCTGGAGATTTCGATCCGCCAGAGAAGAGAGTGGAAGTGTTGGATAACAGCTTAATACCCGGTGGTGAGCTTGATACAAAGCTTGAGAGGAGATTGATTTTCGTCGGCGATATCCATGGTTGTCATAAGGAGTTGAAAGCGTTGTTGAAGGCGGTCAACTTCGACACCAGCACGGATCATCTCATCGCTACTGGCGACACGATCTCGAAAGGACCAGACAGTCCAGGTGTGCTTGACGAGTTGATCAAGCTGAAAGCTACGAGTGTGAGAGGCAACCACGAAGATCGTCTCCTCAGCATTGCGAATGTCAAGACAGACGACGCAAAACGCTTGCCAGCTCTTACAAAAGGTGCTGTAAGAGACAGCAAGCTAGTCAAACAGCTCAAATCGAAGCACTTGGAATACATGCACAACATGCCGCTCATTCTACGAATACCTCCTTTGCCACAAGCACTGAAGACAGATCCAAGGCACAAGAATCTAAGCTTGTTATCAACAGAACTCTTGGTCACTCATGCTGGACTCGTTCCAGCAGTACCGCTTCTCAAACAAGATCCGTACTTCGTCATGAACATGCGCAGTCTACAGCGTCGAACGCATGTTCCATCAACAACAAAAGCGAATGCTACTCAGAACACAATACCATGGATAGATGCTTGGAACTGGTACCATGCACGACTAGCCAAGAATCGTGGTGTGAAAGGCTGGCATATGCCTGATCTTGGTCTAGAGATCGACTTACAAGGCTGGTCGATCTTGGAAAGTGTGCAAAATCTATTCTTGCCTGCAAGTAGTAAGCAAAAGCATCGACCGAAAGCTCAGGTGCTCATCTATGGTCATGACAGCCGTGCTGGTCTGATCGATATGAGATGGACGAAAGGTCTTGATAGTGCATGTGTGCGTGGTGGAGAGTTGACTGCTCTTGTGTTGGATGCTCATGGTCAGACGAAACTGCATAGTGTGCAGTGTAAGAACCATGAGACTTGATCTCACTATATCCTGACTTTGTAAACAACAATTGTTGATGTGTTTCGAGCGAGGTGTTGTGGTTTGTAAACAATCTTGAGAGCCAATGTTGGATCAATGTTCATAATGAATGTACCATCTACATACAGTTTCATAACTCTAGACATGTGATGCTGCTGCCAAGCGATGAAAGCCATGACATTTTGCAGAGATATGTGCAAGTTTGATGTGGCCGTTTTCTCTCAACTTTGTTTCGTTGTCATGATGCTCGTCTTGCAGTCTGCTGTTCTCCTGACATTCCTGGCATCTGAGATTGTTCAAGCTTTCCATTCTCCAATGTGGGTGTATACCTGGTCTTACAGCTCTACTGGAGCTTCTCTTCTGCTGATAGTCTGGAACAGACCGCCCAATGTGGTGACAGATACCGTTGAAGGATCTGAGATTCATACCATCATGATCGACGTCTCATGCCATGTTTTCAGGCTTGGACTTGCTTTTCTGCTCGGACCAACAGCAGTGTATTCGTTGCCATCCCTGCTTTTACTTGCTCATGACGATCGTGGTCTTATTCCAATGGCACTGGTCGGAACGAATTGTTTCGAGGGCACAAGTCGCTTTACATAGTAACACGACGAGTGTCTTCCTTTTCCTAATCATCATCTTCATTCTTGTCACCTTTTCCATCCTTCCTGATAGGAATCTTTATTCCTTGCTGCGCGAAGCACTTGCTTAGTGGTGTGGACTCAATAACTCCGGGAAACTTCTTCGCGCTGTAGACTTGGAACTTGTCTGAGAAGATTGATGATAGTGTTGGACATCTTGATCGATTCAGACCAGTATCACCACCATTCTGGCCTGGCATACCGACATCAATAAAGGTCATTCTTAGCCTGAACCAACCTTCTGTTCGAACAGAAAGGTCAGACAGAACAAACCAGTACCCAGAATCGCCTTGCAAGTCCTTGAGAAGTGATGCGTTCACGGTGAGACTGCCAATAAGATTTCTAGTGTACATGACGTGTGAGTTCGCTTGTGGTACGTATTGTGGTTGCATATACTGCTGTGGTGGAATCGCATAACCATTTCCATAACCCATATCGACATATGCTGGGATGGCTGGTGGTGGATAGGCCATTGGAACTGCGGTGCTGATGCTTTGAGATGGTGCTGAAGAAGAGGCGCGAATGACATTCACTTCTCGATTTCCATCTGCATCCCAAAGATCGACTTGAAGTACGAAGAATGCACCTTCTATCTTGTCGATGTCAACTTCTTCATCAGTAGTCACATCTTTGACTATCAATCTCACACAAGGAGGTGGTGTGATAGGTCTTCGATCTTTGTCACCGAAACCACACATACGTGCTCGTTGTGGTTGTTGATCGACGCGCAACTCGAATTTATAGTTACCTCTCTGACCAGCGAAAGAACTAGCTTCTGGTATTGAAGAGCTCAAAGTGTGATGTGATGATGCTGGAGTTGGCGCTTGCTGAATCTGTTCGTACGGAGATGGACCGGGTAGTTGTAGGCATTTGTGACATTTGATATGAGTTCTGTTGAAAGACTGGCAGGGTAACATACCAGTAGGTGCTGATGGCAGCACTCTACCTTGTGGATTTCCTTGTATCGCGCCATATCCTGGTTGTGCAATGCCATGTTGTGGATATTGTTGTGAGTAATGAGGATACATGTCTGGTGGTCTCGACTCGTCGCCACGAATCTGATATCTTGGTGATTGTTGATCGATGAAAGCTGAATTTGTGGGAGAAAAAGCTGGTCTCGCTGATGCTGCTTCTGTATTGATCTGCAGTGATGGTTGTCGGTGTGTCGCTACCAATATTGTTGCGAGTATTGATATTGTATTCGGATGCGGTAGAAGATTGAGGTTGGCGAAGTGGAGGTAGTTGATTGTTAAAGGGTCGGTGAGGTTGCATGCCTTACCAATATGTACATTCTCAGAGATCAATAGGCAGGCAGTAGCCAGTACCAGACAATAAGCAGTCAGTGGTTAGGCACAACTCGAGAACTCTGTCCGCATGTGGTAACAATCCAGGTGGTCGTCGCTACACACGCATATGAGCAGAGGTGCACAGCTCGAATATTCGGGATTGAGCTAATGGTCAGGCTGTGGTTCCCATCAAAGAGCTTTCTGTTTCTTGCTGTGGTATCCAGACGAATGGCACACAGAGATGCAAAAGTCTGGTACGGCTAATCAGCGTTGTGGAAAAAAAGGTTATGCGTGTGGGTCGAATGTGATGAAGACCGGCTATTCCACTGCTCATGATTCGGCGCGGCTGGCTACTTTTGATGAGTCGCACATCTGTCTTTTGCAATCCAGGAGGTGATCTGTCTTGTTGTCATTCGTAATTGTATCTTATCCAGGAACGTGGGCGATTTGTGCTTGTTGTCGATCATCACGATGTAGCTCTCTAGTGGGTTGAATTTTCTGGTGAAGCGTAGTCGTGCTTGCCATTGCGGCGTAGCATCGAGGCCAGATTGCAGAATTCAGCACGATATGTGCTTGAGCTGTTGATGATTCTGACAATTTCATCTACCATTCGACCTGTCGCGAGTCAATGCAGATTGTGGCAGCAAACCGAACGAGCGGTCAGAGAATGAGAGTGACGTGGTACTATGTTTATTACCGCTCGAGCCGAGTCTTGTGCAGTCGGATGCTCTTTCTGAGCCTCACCGAATCAAGTAGGTGAAATCAACAAGAGACGTTCAGAAAACATCAACACATCGGACCGTCAATGGCATGCATTTACCACGACATTGGGATAGGAGTCAACTCCGGAAGTCGAGGGATCGAGCGCATGAGTGATCTTCAATGTGCTCCGACTTGTCGGTAGAATGGACTCTTGCCTTGCATGAAAATCATGTGGAAGGAATTCGAGGTGAGAGAAGAGCCTTGGATCTCTGTTGTACCAAGGTCTTGTCTAGTGCTCGATGCATTGATGTGGACGATCGAGCCATCAACATCGCCACGAACGCCTCAGATGAGCTGGCAGACAGATTACAAGTTGACAGTTACACAAGAATACATCCTCAAACGCAAGGAGATTTTCTCCACTGACCGAGATGTTGGAAAGATGCAGGATTGGCAGTCACAAGCGAGTGAGCAAAGGACATTGAAGAATGAGATTTGTTGACCTCATCTACTCTTGTTTGAGTGGACGATCTGCTCGATGCCAAGCCATCAGCGAGGTGGATGATTGAACGCAGGACTACACGATCATCACCATTGACTGTTGTAAGTCATGGATGATGCAGCAGTGTGCTTTACACTGTGTACGAGACTGCTTCAAACTATGGCTCGAGGACTGGCGATGAGAAATCATATGAAGACGCCACGTGGCTTGACTGAATGTGGCGGTGAAATGACGTTGATGTAGCAGTCATTCTGATTGAAAGCAAGACACAAGCTTGCTGCGACCAGGCTGAAAGAACAGCATTTTTCGATCACCATACTTCATCAAAGGTTTGAGATCAACAAGAGCAAATCGCGACAAGTGTGTTCGATTCTTGTAAAACATCAGCCTTTTTTTTTCAGTCAAAGAGAAGCATCAATGGCTGGTATGCGTTATGATCAGTTCAAGCACGAGCAGAATACTAATGATTTCGCAGGCACCACCTGTCGACTACTATGCTGCTCTAGAGATCGACTCGAAAGCGTCTCAACAACAAATACGCGATGCATACAAGAAAGCAGCACTTCGCTTCCATCCTGATCGTGTGCCAGCAGATTCACCAGAGCGATCTTCTCGAACGAAGAAGTTTCAGCAAGTGAATGATGCGTACTACACTTTGGTGAGGCATTCGTTCTATATATGAGACGGGAAAGCTAACTTTGATAGTCCGACACTTCACGACGACGAGACTACGATTTAACACGCAATCAGTTTCACGGATTTCCCTTCATCAAGCTCGAGCAAGCCAAGCAATAATGAAGAGGAGGTACCACGAAATGACAGCAATATGCCAGGTGGTTTCCCATGGTCTTCGTTCGGATTTGGCGGGAAAGCACATAGCGAAGCAGATGCGAATCGCTTCAGCAACGAGCAATTTGGAGACGTGTTTGAAGAGATGATGAGAGACGAAGGATTGGCCGAAGGAAATAACAGACCAACAGCTGCATTCTGGAGCATAGTCGGTGGATTGAGTGGTGGAGCTATGGGTTTCATTGTTGCAAACTTTCCTGGTGCTGTCGCTGGAGCTGTTGCTGGCAACAGACTTGGTGCCATCAGAGACAAGAAAGGAAAGAGCGTGTATGCTGTCTATCAGGAATTACCACAAGATGAGAGGATGAAGATGTTGCAGAGTCTGGCTGCTAAACTACTCTCGCATGCAGTGAGCTAGACTCATCTCTTCGAGTATTGTTTTTAGGACGAAGGAGTTTGGATGCTTTACTACTAGATACCTCGGATAGTGGATGGGAAATGATGGTCAGATTGAAGTCTTACATATACGTCTCTGTGAGAGATTTCTTATTCTCATGATATGAGCATCTCTGCGTCCTCATTCCATGATGTTCGAAATGTGTATCTTCTGTGATCTTTCACGAGTGAACGAAGCTTGAAGCTTGAGGCTTGAAAGCCACCACATTTCAGCTTGACTTCTGCCTTCGAATTAACATCTCGCAAACCTTTCACAACCACCTCTTCTCTTGATTGCGACGCCGGAATTGATGAATCTCAACATGCACAGCATCAACACTCCTCGAGATCCGACACCTAAAAGACATCACTGCCGGTGATGCCAAAAACCGACGCTGACCTCACCAGTCTGCAACATGCTATCTTGTGGCAGGCAGCATTACCTCTCGAGATCAGACTCGCACCAGGCGATTGTCGAACGTTCGACGAGTCAGACACATATCTGATACAAGCTTCTCGCTTATCATACTTTGGTTTCTTACTCGAGCGATTACATGCTTTTTTCTCACCCAGTCTAGCCGATCAAGATGCCATAGCTCAAGATGCATGGATGGAATTTGAAGGAGTTGCCTCTGAAGTGGCATTATCCTATCGGTCTGCTCTACGATCTATACTCTGGCGCTGAGCCAGCTCGACAATCCGAGTCTGAAGACACAGAAAGTACAAGACGTGGCACACCACTACCATGGCAATTAACTATTCATTACTCATCATTTCCAAACGATCAACTTATTCAACTCGATAAAGATGACACTGTCTTGCTCGATGTCTATATCAACAGTGTGAAAGAAGCAGACTTCATTCGAAACGGCACTGCACGTGCTGTAATGTCTCTGAGCAAGGAAGATGCTGACAGTCTATGGCAATCGGTAAGGATGTTGGATATGCAAAGATTCAATACAATCCAGAACAAGCTGCTGAGTCCGCCTGGCATCGTAATCAAACACATACCATTGAAGATCTACTTGCCAACAGCTGCAAGCACAACTGCTGAAGTGATTGAAGAGGAAGGTGACGATGACCGAACACCAAAAGCAGGGACATTTTAGAGTTGTACAGACACTGATACCGCTTGAGACAAGTCCTGGCCAGCCACAAACTCTTGGAACAGCTCTGGAACTCGACCATACCAGCAATCTTTCCGAGTCGTCGAAATCCACTGCTTGCTCAACCTGTATTGCATGGAGCAGTAGTGCCAATGTCTGCTCAATTGGATAAGCTTGCAAGAGTAGCATCATACCTTGATGGCTTCTTACACATTGCTGTGATAATGCTTGGATGAGACAAGACACCATATCTCTTCACGAAGATAGCTACTGTTTCTGATTGCAGATGACACATCTGAGTCAAAACACGACACGACCACGCTTCCACGTGAAGTGAGACCGCGATGCTGGACATCAATCATGCAAATGCTTTGGTTATGAGCGGGCCGACATTACATGGTATGCTCTACAGTATCTCATTTCGTCTGGCATGCAAGCACTATACTGCTGTCTTTGAGAGTCAATCAGAATGCAGTTCCTGGAAGATATGAATTCGGCTTCAAGCTGCATTGATACATACAACCGCATGCAGTTTGAGCGACAGCTCTTGTATTCTCGAGTCAAAGCGAGCTGGATAGAGCGATAAATCAATTGATTGCTTGTTTATCACCATATTGCGAAACAATGTCACAGTTCATCGGAGACCTCCTCACAACAAATCTAGATCATCGATGGTTTCTGGGAAGTTGTTATGCTTTTCTGAACTCTTTTCCTGCGACAAACAGCGCATGGATACTCTGAACGAGCTATGATTCGATCACAGACTGTCGCAATTTGCTGTCTGTTCCCAAATTCTGAAGTTTAGTTGGTTGTTGTGGAATGGATGTAGCATCAAGCCGGAAACATGACTGGAATGTAATGCTATCAACAACATACACACGACAACAATTTACTCTATAAGACGAAAGCAGCAGCAAATATGCTAACTTCACCTCAGCACACCTATCAATCTCTGTAATTGTTGCTTCTTGAGGGTTGTCATTCGTTTGATCCCAAAAGCACACCGGCGTTTCGACATCTTCATCTCTATCTTAATTACCTTCGAATAAAAATCTAGCATAATACACACTTCAACATGAAGGCAAACAAGGTAGCTGCCGCATTGGCAGTGGTCGGAGCTGGTGTTCAAGCACAAAGCAGTCAACCAGTATCATACACCACAGTCACTTATGATACTTGCCCCAACTTCAGTCGTTGAGAGCTTGATCACCGTTACCAATGGAGTCACAGTGACCTACTGTCCACTATGTGATCAAGGAGGAGCACAACCAACTGGTCCACCAGGTAGTGGATCTCCACCACCACCACCGGGCGGAGAGACAACTCACACCACTGTCTATACTACAGTATATGAATCACTTTGCCCAACTGGTGTCACACAACAGACCTACACCATCACTGAAAGCTGTACTGGACCAACTCCATCATGGAACACAGACTCCAATCACATTCCACCAGATTTCACAGTCACAGTTGAGACTTGCCATGTATGTGAAGCAACTCCAGTTCCAAAGACAATCACAAAGCCATGTGGCTGCAAAGCATCAGAAGGTGTCACTATGCCACCAAATCAACCAAATGCTGCTCCAACTCCACCACCAGGAGGTTCACCACCACCACCACCACCACCAGGTGGCAATGGCGCACCACCACCAACCTCCAGGTGGAAATGGTGGCTCAGGTGCTCAATGCCCAGGACCACAATGCAAGGGTGACTCCAACAACAATGGCGGATCAGGCTCAGGCAACAACAATGGTGGCTCAGGCTCTCAATGCCCAGGACCACAATGCAATGGTGGATCAGGCTCTGGCAACAACAATGGTGGATCAGGATCAGGCTCACCAATGGGTGGCAACAACGGCACAGCACCAGGTTTGCCCAGGACCACAATGCAGAATGGTATGCCATCTGGACCAGGTTGCCCAGGACCACAAATGTCAAAACGGCATGTCAACTGCACCAAGCTGCACCAGGTTCAGCATCAGGACCATCAGGTTCAACACCAACATCAGGACCAAATGCTTGCCCAGGACCACAATGCAAGACATCTCCATCACCACAGCCATACACTGGCTCTGCCTCCAACTTCGGAGCAGCTGGCATTGTATCCACTCTCTTTGTTGCAGCAGTGGCAGCTCTTGCTTTCGGTCTTTGATCGTAATCAATCACATCTCTTGTCATGTCTGCATGGTCGGAAAGCAGTCGGCATTGTTTATTTTTTTCTTTATCTATTATATTGGGATCCATCAGTGTAAACAAGGAGTATTTCAATCAAAGCATTCTTACAAATATCATTGTCTTTTGTCTTTGTGTTGGTTACGATGTGATGTGAATGCTGTCTGCCTAACATTCAAACAATGCATGTTGTGACATGGTGACTCGTCTTGACTGTTACTTCTTGCCTTCTTGAATAACTTGACTTGATCGATTCTCTGATCTGCTTTCTGCAACTATACACATCTGCTATCACAGAGAAGTACTCAACTCAGGAAATCATTCCAAGATTTGAATACTTCAAGTTCATATCAGCTGTTCAGCACACAACAATCTCAGACATTACTACCGAATTACTCCAATCATGATGCATCCAGCCATGGGTACCACGCACGGAGCCGTTTCCAGTGCTTGGTCATCGCCATTTTAGTTTCGAATCATTCAACAAGCCATTCAGCTTGAGCAGTCAAGATGAGCAGAGCACGCACTCGAGCAGCTCTCCTGAAAGTAAGCCTCCATCCGTATCTGTCTCAGTTTCTGTCAAAGTAAAACCACCACTCAAGTCGATACTGAAGAAACAACCTGAAAACTCAGATCTCAAGCGCACTTTCAAGGAACAATGCGCATGATGCTGGACTTGCGGATGTAACGAACTCATTCAACCAGATCTCAGCTCAGAGAGAAAGCACCTACCGAACAGTCCACTTCTAGTCAGCGTCGTGGTAGATCACGAGCTGGCTTCAAATGTCTCATCGATTTTGAGCAGAGTCTTCAAACGTCGAGACTCGTCCACACAAGATAATGGACGATCCAAGCGAATCAAGCTCGATCATAATGAGGACAACAAGCTCAAGCAAGCTAAGAAGAAAGCTCGAGACCTGCGAGAAATTCTGAAAGCTGACCCGGCAAAGCGACGACAATACGAAGCTCGACACAAGCTCGCGTTCGGAAGAGAAGCTGGAAAAGCATCGGCGTGAGCATCCAGAGGAACGACCGGATTTTCAGAAGCGATATCTGGTTGAGAAGCAGAAGAAGCTGTTTTCCAGGTACTGCTTATGATTGTCTGCAAGGACCAAGAGACTTCCAAGTTGTTGTGGAGGAGTACCAAGCAGAACGGCGACAAGAAGAAGCTCTGCATGCTAATTTCCAACGCAGATATACTGACTCAGTCATGGATGGTTCTCCACTGTTGACTACTCCTGCGATTGGTGTCTTACCATCACTTCATCTCGACATGGAAGAACGACTCAAAGCTCGAATCGATGGATGCTTTGAAGGTACAGTGCCAGAAGATCCTGGTTTGTCGCAGTATAAAGGATTTTCAGACCGGCAGAAAGGCTGCTATGGGTTTGAGCAAGATGCTTGATCCATTCAGACGACGAGGTGAGAGGATTCTTGATGGCGATATGGATCTCGGTATGACTGACTTTGCTCCAGCAGGAACGATGGAAAGCTGTGTGAGCTGTGGTCTGGTGACAAGAAGCTTCTTGGTCCATGGTATGTGCGAAGGTTGTGTTTGAGCAACAATCTACTAATTTCTTTTGACATCCACCTTGAAGTTGGATGTGACGCTGGAATCTGAAGCTGTTTGATCTGT